>WYDF02039414.1:0-12504 GCA_009867245.2 Adranes taylori | reverse complement strand
CGTTTCAGGTTCTTTAAGAAATTCCGAGTTTTTCAAGATCTTACCAATTTTAATTTTTTACGCTCCAATAGGAGCAAAAGATTTATATATTACTGTAATTGTAAAAATATTTATCTGTCATGTTTTAATATAATTCTTGTTTTCTTATGAAGCAAACATGATAGTGTAATAGAAAAATGGTCAAATTGAAGAATGAGATAATGTAAAAATAAATGAATACTTGGAGTCATAAACTTTATTTTGAAACAATATCTGTGGTGTACGTAGTCAGTAATAATCATGTTTATTATTACAATTCGAAATATTTAAATTTAAGGAAAATATTTAAATAATGATATGGGAAACTATATTCAACTATTTAATTAAACTGGGTATAGATCTATTTAATTAAACTGTGTATAGATCGCTGCGTATGAAAGCTTACAATATACATTACTTACTCGACTATGTGTTTAGTCAACTGGACTTGCTGGAAGTGCATATTTAAAAATGTTTCATTGATACTTAAGTTGCAGTTAAGAATCAGGTAGATAAGTGGGTCCTGTGATATTGCCATAAGCCCGTTTTTCTATTAAGTACATGGAACAAAAGTAAAACACAATAAAACATATCTTGACATAAGTATTTAATCTTCACAGCCACTGCTGTTGTCCTCGTTGTCTACTTCTACCTGCGCACTGCTGGTGCCAATATTAGCATTCTCCAGCAATATTTTCTTGAAAAATAATTCACCATTGGCTGGTTTTTGAAGGAATCCAAGATTTCTAAGATTCAGAATTTTGATTGAAGCTATTCGGATAGGTTGATACTATAAAACTTTTAGTTCTATTGTGTTGCGCAACTTATTGCGTACAGTGTAAGATATCCATGGGCCATGGTATGAGTCTTTTAGAAAAACAAGTGGCGCTTGTTTTTCAATCATGATGAATTGAACATCCTTTACCTTAATATACGGTTTAGCATTCCTCAGAAAATATGATTCTGTAGCTGCTTTCATGTTGTCTATGTAACGAGTATTAACTTTGACCAAATCGAAGGATTGGCTTTAGCTCCATGGATAATTTTCTCTCAGTCCTCTGGAATTTCTACCCGTCCCGCTTTCCTTTCCTTTTTCTCTATCAAGGAAAAGTCTTGGTCGTTTGGAAGGTAAGAATGTCCCCTCATATGAATACGTAAGTCACTGTGTCAAACATGTTCAAGCAATGTACGAGCATGTACAAACAATGCAGCATAGTATAATTTTTGTGCTGGCCTGGAGAGCCATCACTAAGTAATACAAAATTTCGACTGGGCAGGTCTCTATTATTTAAATAATTTAGAAGCATTGATGTGAGTTCGTTCGAAACTTTTTTAACTTCACCTTTATGGTACGTATACATGCTAGCCTGATTTGTAGCGAAATCATAATACCATAATTGCCTGGAAAAAATACAGGATTTAAAGGGATATGGGGGAGTGGAAGACTTTGCATAAAATCGATTATAATGCATAAAACTTGCTCTACTTTATCCCCCGTGCTTCAGACTTCCTCTTGTAGTTTTTCTTTGTGGCTCTCAGTGCCTCAGTATTCCTCAAGTGCAACTCCTTTTGCATTAGAAGTCTGCCCTTTTCTTCATCAGTTATATCTCAAGGTTTCAGTTGTGATTTTCGATAAGATTAAGTACTTCGGGTGGATATACCGATGGGCGTTTGGTATGACATCCTCCTAAGTCTCTTGGCGCTTGTCCATCCTTTACTAGACTGTCCTCAATTCTTCTCAGTCTAGCGACTGTAATGCCATGTAGATCACGCTGTTTTGTAAACCATTATCTATTCTCCTTCGGAACGAACTTTAAATAAATAGGATGCAGAGTGAAGTTGTTGCCTTTCTTCGGGAATATTCTTCCTTTGCCTACGTCTTGTAATCTGCCGCAAACGGATTACTCCAGCTAGGTGAGAATCCTGTGCATCTTTGGAAGCCATGTTATTAAAACTATTTGTGATGTGTTCTCGAACCTCTGGTTTTATTTTATCAAAACACATTAGATATTCGCTATTAAATTTAATCAACAATAAAAATGCCTGCAATCAGCACCAGTTACACGTGCAGCAACTAGTTAGTTTTTATGATTCATGTGCTCCATTCCTTTGACTTTTGCATCACGTATTTCTATAGATTTCTTAACTTCCTTTGGCTTTCTTCTTGGCCAGTTGGCCTGAACAGTATTACCAGCATTATCCATTTTGCAGTATCTGTTATACACAGTGTTTTACAATATATTGTTTCTAAACAATAATTAAACCGAATGCAATCTGAGAGCGAGATTTTTATAGGTCATATTGTGATACGATACCAGTTATTTTCTGCACAAACCGCATAAGTCTCGGATAAGTGTTGTTTCTGTCAGAAACACAGTGGACTTATGCTGTTTTTGCAGAATCAAGCGTAATACAGAGCGCTTTAACTCTGTACAGGTGTTGTTTTTGGCTGAACTACTTATAGAGAACAATCAGTTGCTAGATAATTTAACAGAATCAATTTTGAAATCAACGCCTCAATTCTATGCAAAGTATCTCATTCATACAGTGGCGCGTAACAAAACTTATTATTGCGCATTAATCATTGCAGTTTAAAATAGAAACTATTTGTGCATATTTCCATGTAATAAATATAAAGTACATGTTTTCAAAGTAATTGATTCGTATTGGATGCATATCTCGGATTTCGGATTCTAAAGTGCTTCGAAACTTAATTTAAATCGGGAATAAGGTAAAATTGATTTGAAATGTCAATGCAATTTCATTAAAGATGCATTCGTTAATATAATACATTAACGAATGTATTATGTTCATTGCTTTTCTGTGTATAACTGAAATGTGCTATGTAGCAAACAATATAATTTAAATAAACAAGATTGGATTTGTAGAGTTTACAATATATTTATACGAGTAGTTTGATATAAATTAAGTGCTTTCTATAAAAATGTTGTTGTTTACAAAAATTTTCTCCATTAACACGTCGTTATTTTCTCATTGTAATTTAATGTTACTTAGTTATTGCCGATAACACTACAATTTCGCAAACATATTTAAAATGGCAACCATTAATTTTTTGCGTTATGTGTTTGCCCTAACGTGGATTTTGTTGGCTTAGAATTCATAATAAATTAATTGGCTCTAATCGCGCTCATTAATTGACAGACATCTTTAAATGACACTTAGTATAATGCAACAATAAATAGTTAGGACATCTTCCTTCCAGTTTAAAACACATGAAAAATAAAATTTTAGCGAACAAATGTATGTAAGTTTAGATATTTTGATATAAATAATCTTCTAAAAAATTTGGTGATGCGTGAATCGTTCAAGTTGTACATTAATGCGAAAGTGGCGATGTTGCGACGTCGAAAAGACTGGACGTTCAGGAGTGAAGCGAGCGAAAGGAGACGGTAAGCGAATGAAGATGAGTGAATGCTGGATGTGCAAAACGAATTGGTTGGCTAGCGGTGTCGACCCGTAGTCACGGTGATGCTGTGATGAGGATGATTCGTTCGTGAGTTCATTCGTTGAAAACACTGACTCCTTGGGCGAGGATGTGATTGTGAACTTCTTCATTGGCTTCTTCGACGCTGGTCTTCTCTTGGTTTGGTCGACGTAGTATATACACGGAAGGGTTATGAAATGTAAAGATGGAGTAGAATTAAAGATTTAGATAATAAAAGATCGAAAGATTCTGTTGAAAGGTTCAGGAATGTAAGTTGTGTTTACTTGATTCATTAACATAACATTTTATAGTTGACGAAGTACATTTAATTTACTTTTAAATTCGAAGCATAGATTGGTGTTAACTTAGCGTCCAGACAGATTCAAGAGTGCGAAATTTTACATACTCTACATGAATAAGTTGGTTGCTTCTTAGAGAATACTTATATATAAGCGTCTAGCTTTGTCCGTCTGTCTATCTGTCGGTCTGGAACGCTTTTGATACTTATTATATCACTAGCATTTATGTGCGAGTGAGATAGTTAGTACTATTGTAGTACGTACGAATGCTGCATTAAAAGAAATATGAATTAACTAGATAAGTTTGTTGTCACGCTTGGTTTACATTCAATACTAGCAGTCGCGTGCATTACATTTTTTTTATTATGTTAGATTATATTATATAACTTAATTTTCTACTTTACTCTGAGTGAACCAATAAAATCCAATGAACCCATAAATTTCAAGATAGACGCATATAGTTTCTTACTATAAATAAAAGAATTCAAAACGTCACACGCTCCTTTCAAGTAATAGGAAAATCGAATTAGATGGAATTAACGCCTTCAATGTTCATTGAACTCATTAAGAGTATTCGTTGTAAACAATATAGCATCCGAGGTTTGGTCAGACGAGGTTAAAGAAAGCAAACTTCAATAAACCCATTAACAGTTGTTTGTTCGAAATTGGATATCGTAAAACATAAACATCGAGCGCAGAATTTATTGAACTTGTAGAAAATAAATGCCACGAAAGCCAAGGAGCCATAAAAGAGAACAAAAAAATCTCTGTCGTAATATGTATACAATTTTTATTTACGTCCTGCATTCATGCGAGCAAACAAAAGACTCAAAAAATATTGGTCCAAAACAAAACTCGTGCAAGGAGGCTATAAAACGCTTTAAATCCCCTTTGACATTAATCTCTTTCCTTTTGAGCAAAACAGCAAAAAGCAGAGACCACCGGCAGGCGCTATCTATTCTGCTGTAGTCGTTTTTTCATCCCTCTATTCTATCTTTTTCCATGCTCAGAGGTCAGTGACTGCTCGTGTAATCTTCTGGGATATACCTCACAAAGCTTTTCTTCGCTTAAATTATATTTATTAATTACCAAATCTTGATTTATTTGCTTAATGGTTTTCTAGTGTCTTAATTAGATAATTATTGTTTATTGATTGTTTTATACCATTTATCGACTCTGTTGGAGCTTATTTACTATATACCGATAACATCATCTAATAAAACTAACTTTTTTACTCTATTTTTACTACTCTAACTTTTGTCTATATCATATAAGCTCTAAAAGATAAGAAAATCGACTTATCTTTCGGCTGTTTATTTTCGGCCTCATACAAGTAGATCTACGATCAGTCACCTGTCACGATGTTATAGATATGTTTTGAGGCATATCTATAACTTTGTGAACATATCTTTGTGAACATATCTTTCGACAAATTGGCACGGGACTCTATGAGCGATTGTCAAATTATGTCCCCGGCAGCCAAAATTCAATTCGGTGAAAAATCGATGCACACTTGTCCTTAACGGTGCTTCATCGCGAAAAGTGTTCATCGATACAGTGTTGTTAAGCTAATCCAAGTCGATCCAAGTAATCCAAGTAAAGTAGTAAAACATACTTGTATAAAAGTCTTCACGATTTAATTCAATTTTTGGCCGAGATGAATTTTTCAAATTACTGTAAACAGCACAACTAGCGCTCGTAGGTTAAAACATTCTGAGTACGAACACTGTCCAAAATGTCAAATTTTACAGCAACGAGGTCATTTGTCAGCTGCCAAAATATAAAAGGTAACTGCCGTATACTGGACAACTCATTTTATACGAACTTCGCTATCCATTTTCTCGAAAATTTTTCCTTTAATTTTTATATCAAAAGTTCACTCAATGTTTAAGCGACTACTGGAACTAAAACAACGGACGGCTAGTTATGTGGCCTTGAAATACAAATTCCACTATCTAAGAATATAAAAGGTTAAATCAAATTTTGAGAAACCTATACAAGTCTAAGAGGCTTTTCTGTACATTATTCAAATTGTGGAATCTACTCGGCATCTATTCGGGCAGCACGAATTTGCGCAATAAAAAATGGCAATAACTTTTTTGTAGCACTGTATACCTTTTAGAAATTTTAATAGCCTGTAACAAATCATGTTACATTACAAAATACAAGTCTCTATAAATTACATAATCTTTCATAATTAATACATAAAAAATAATATTTTATCTGTATCTAAAAATATTGAATGTATAAACAAATATTATTATTGCTGTCGCTTGTAAATGAAACGTATTATGAGAAAAACAAACATTATTTTTGTTATGTGTTAATCCAACGCTTATTGTTATACTGCTTAGCATTCGTAAGGTAGAGTAGGGATATAAGTTAGTCTTCTATTTATTTACATTAACTCATCGTAATTAGTGCTCGATACGGCATTGAATAGTGTGTGCATGTGCGTGGTATGTGCGTGCATGTATCGCGCTCCACTGCTGGGCGTTGCAAGATGACCCATTATTGTTTATTATAATATTTGAAATAACGTGAAATAAGTAGGAATAACGTATGCACCCATAGGAGTGTGCATTCCTGGTACATTGTTGGTTTTCCTGTGGCTTGCTGTTGCACATATATTATATACCGCTGTGGTTATGTGCAAACTGGTGCTATTGCACTGAAATAAGGGTAAATCGTACCGAGTCGTACATTAATGAGTGATTGGCTACACACAAGCCCGTGTAATGGAGCTAACCTTGTGTAATAGCTCGCGTTTATAAGTAGCGAGATTTTGAGTATAATAATTTAGTTTCCTGGTTCGCGCCAATAACAGCAGCAAGCTTCACGTACAACCAACACCACCAACAACAGTCGAGCGGCAGTCGCCAGCGAAGTTTAGAATTGCATTTGTAAGCGATTTTATATATCGTACACTGCTTTACTAAGTCGCATGTACATTGAATAGCGTTTCCTACTACCCCTCCATCCATCTATTTCTCATACCTCTAACCTGTGCGCCGCCGGCCTATTTATAGTCAGTCGGCACCAATAACGCTGATGCACCTTGCAGTGATACGCGCCCGCAGTATTTCTTTTCACCCCAGCTATAAGAGTATATGATGTTCTTGGTACTAATTTGAATTCCATTAAATGTTTGACAAGTTAATCTATTCACACGCAAAGAGAATTTTATTCACGTTTCCCATTTAAAACCATTAAAATTGCAATGTGTCCCCCAGCCCTTCCCCGTTATTCGTCAGTAGTCAGATTGTCCTGCTACTCCAATGTTGACATCTGTTTACTCTAAAAATTCGAATGCATATGTAGCATAATTGTTGTATGCAAAAACACACTCGTTTCTTTTTTAATTTCTAGCAATTGTTTCAGAAATAAAACATTTGCTACCAGGTTTCGATACTTAAAATCCCTGTGCAACTACAGAAATGAACGTTTTATAGTTCCGAGGTAGCACAATATTCTGATAATATTCTATGTCAAAGTATTAAATAGATTTTTCAGAATTCTCTTCGTATAATTATAAACTCGGTCGAGATGTTGCATAATAATGAATGTGTCATGTTCGTTATTTTGGTTTGTTTAATATCCGCTCGAAACTTCATTCAATCCATTATACCGTATTGAGTACAGTAGTTTCTGTCTATAAATTTCATGGTTTAAATTATATGTATGTGAACATATGGGAGATGTTCTTAATGATAGCGCTAAAAATTAACTTATTAATTTCTACATATAATTAACAATATATAGAAAATGGAGGAACAAGTGCTGTTGAAAGTTCGGCAATTAACCCCATGTATTAATAAAAAAAAAATAAGAATGTGTACATTATAACTATATGAAAGAGACTTAATCCCAACCAAAGGTCATTTGCAGAAATTACAACAAAAGGCTGCCGAAGAGCCTGCTGGCCTAAGGTACAACAAAAGAAAGCACAGAGCATACTACAAAAAGTGCAAAGAACTGCATGTGTTAGCATAACTAAGGCGATGTCTACCTCTAGAGTTGCTGCACTGGAGGCACTGACAAGATTGCTTCCCATCCACCTACTGGTGAAGATAGGTGTTAAATCTGGCCACAGCTATCGCTAGGACAACAAGAATTAAACCTGGAAATCTTATAGGATTTTTAAAAATTCTCAAAGAGCCGGAAGCGGCACCACTCACCAAGTGTTGTTGGGATGACATGTCACTGAAGTGAAACTTTGAACAACCATTTATAGTTACCATTCAAACCAGGGATATCTGGGAAAATAGACCTTCATATGGCAAACGTGCGTTGAAATGGTATACAGATGGTTCTAAATTAGATAGTGGTGGAACAGGGGTTGGAGTGTATGGCCCTAAGTGTAGCACAGTGATTTCACTGGGTGCACACACAACTGTACCACACACACAAGCCATTGATAACTGAGCTCTAGAAATTGCTTAGTAGTACTTTTATGCGAAAAGGCATAACAGAGGCTAATATCAACATCCATACTGATAGTCAAGCAGCGCTGAAGACATTACAGGCTATATCCTGTGAGTGTAAGTTACTGTGGGACTGCCTTGCGTACCTGAAGGAACTGGTAAGACATAACCATTCAAGGTTATATTGGGTGCCAGCACATTCAGGGATTGAAGGCAATGAAATAGCGGACAAGCAAGCCAGTCAAGGGGCAAAGAGTAATCTTAGACCCAGGTGCGTCTTGTGATTTAACTAAAGAACACAGGAAGAGGATATTAAGACAATGGGAATGCAAAGCCAGAATTAAATACTGGAATAAAGTCCCAGGTCAAGAACTTTGAAAGGCCTTTATAAATCTGACATCTGAGGTGAATACCAAAGTATTCAGTGTCAGCAAAGAGGAACACTCCATGTATATGAGTTGTATTACGGGGCATTGTCCTCTAAACTACAATATGCATAAAATTGGTAATGTTGAGAACACTACATGTCGATTATGCAGTGATAAGGCAGAAACAGCAAAACACATCTTATGTGAATGTCAGACAGCATCGAGCGCATGACAGTAAATGACACGAACATCAGGCAACAACACCCAAAAACGGTCATCAGGTTTATGAAAGAACTGAGACTGTTTTAAACGGCAAGAAGTGGCCTGCTATAAAATATTTTTAGGTTGACGTGGTTGAGGTAGAGGTCCTGCCCCTGCATAATAATAATAATAACAGCCACATGGTGACTGAAATGTTGTAGTTATGCTAATAATTTAAATCTGGATAAAATAGAAAAAATAGTATGCATATTTGAAATTAATATGTTACAATTTATTAAACGTCTGTCACCTTGTAATTTGCTTCAGCAAATTGCATTCTACACATTTAGTATATCATAATAATACTTTTATATTGTCTATCTTTTAAATTATAATAATTTGTAAACGCAATGACTTTGAACTATAAAGAAAGAATAAAAAATCTAAATTAAATTAGCTACATTTAAGAACAAAATAAAATAATAATATATTTTAATAAAATTAATATTACAAAAATTTTGTATTTTTATAGCCCCTGTTTATCCTTTAACGACCAATATGCATTTCTCTTTGAGTATATAAGCACGTTGTAGATATAGGTATATGAAGGTTACAGGATTAATGAAAATGTGGATTCCCAGATTTTGATTGATAAGCGCATTTGGGAGATTTATGAGTCCAAAAATATAGTTGACGGCCAGGACTCGGAAAGTGACCATTGCTACATTAGATTTGAGATTCGGACCGCTCAGAAGTCCAAACTGGAAAATCCACCAAGGAGATGGGCCCTAAATAACAGTGACCAAATCCAAAGTACGGCAAGCTAAATGACCCGCCAACTTATGACACGTATTACGCAATGTTGCGATCGCGATATCTCTCCTGAACAAATAATGAGAAAATTGCAAGAGTATTGGTGGACACCGCAGATAGCTGATCTGCGCAGAGCGACCAATACGGCCAGGCAATATTATCCGCTCATATTAAAACGTCATGGATCTAATACTGCAGAAGCTACATAAAAAAGTACTACTAAGCAAATCCAGAATAAGTGCGGGACAGAACTTCAAACAGCCATAGAGGAATATCAAGGTGGCAATCTACCCTACAAGGTGATAACCAAACGTCTTCACTAGAAGTACGTTCCACAACGAACCACCAAAATAAAGGACAACAAAGCACATGGCATTGATGGCATTTCTGGGCATGTGGTTAAACTTTTAGTGGATTAATCCAGCAGTGCTCCTGTATATATTCAATAGTATACTGCTAGACGACCATTTAATATTGCAAAGGTTGTAGGAGCACTTAAAGAAAGTTGACTGTCTACATCATTCACAGTACGACTTTCGAGAAAGGCGATCCACAGTAGAGGCAGTAAAAGTTGCCATGGAAGCAGGGAGAAAAGCTCAGGTTGGCACGAGACACAAAAGAGGTCTGTATGTGTTGGTTTTGCTAAATGTTAAAAATTCATTCAATACTACTGCGAATGAAAAGAAGCACCACCGTATCTAGGAGCAATTCTTTTTAGCTACCTTTCAGAGAGATTATTCCGCTATACTAAAACCGAGGCCAAAGAGCAAAAAAGAAAGGCTGTGTACGAACAAGAACTAAATCTAAATGCAACAGTTAAAATAATCGAGCGATGGATGGCTTGGAATCAACTCCACTTATCACCTTAGAAAACTGAGGCTATATAGGATGAAGAGGAGTCCCAAACCAAAACATTAGAGTACTCGGACATCCTGTGCCTTTCAGCAAAGAGGTCAAGTATCTGGGAGTAATGCTTGATAAATCACTGCAGCTAAAAGCCCATGTAAAGAATGCGGTTGAGAAAAGGGTTAGTACATACATCTCCAGGCTCATGCGTCGCTTAGATGGGGCTGGGACTGATAAGCGCAGACTACTTTATTGTTTAGTGGAGTCTGCTGCTCTGTATCCTGCGCCAGTATTGCCAAGCGCTCTGGCCACTACCAGGACTGCTGGTACTTTTTATCATCGCGGCAGTTGTACCAATAAAATTGTTGGCTCTTGAGAGAACAAATGCACATCTGCGGGGTACAACCTCCAAGGAAGGACGTCAAGTGATATTTGAAAGATAGCAAAGAAAATAGGAGAGTTGATGGAATCACAGATGGACATATCGGGTGATACCCGATATGTCCAATGTCCGGCGCAATGTCCAAGCGTGGTGTGAAGCCAAACGCGGTAACCTCAGCTACTATCTGACACAAGTGATAACGAGACATGGTAGTTTTGGAGAATATGTCTTTCATATTGATCGATTGCTGTGTGTACTACGGTGGATACAAAGACAAAGTGAAATAACCAATTTAGCTGCGAGTCTTGGAGCGCCAAAAGAGAGACCTTGGAATGTCAACTAGGTACTGACTTTTTACGGACGGTATCGGTAATAAGATTGCTCAAAATGAAGAAATTTGGGATCCCTTTTCTTGATTGGCAACAGATATTCTTCGTCAGAAGGCAGCTCGAAAACTAGAGTGGGACCAAACAGAAAACAATCAGGGATATGGTGCGCACGGCTCTCAAAACCGATGAAAGCGCTAGTTAGCAGGAACAGTTTCTATCTAACAAAGTGAAAACGGTAAGTACGGTCGGTAAAACAGATAGGTCAATAACATCTGGCCATTCTGATTGAGTTAATGTGTACAAACGGATTTCAACAGAATGATCTGGCCCCCGAGAGGTCTCAATGGGTACCGCTTGTGAGACATGGTCGACGGGTCATGAGGAAAACCCCCACATAACCACAGTCTAACCAGCTGTGGTAGTCGGTCGGTGACTTTTCTCTCGGTAAAAAAAACAGATTTTAAAGATTTTAATTATTAAAATTATTGAAATATTATAAATAGTATATTATCACATATAAAGAACTAAAGCAATCAAACCTTTAATTTTGCAACGTTACTACCTACACATAAATCAATTCGTGCTCAATGAGCATAAAACTCATGAATTGTTAGAACAATAATATCTACGTTCTACAATTATAAAGAATCAATAATTAATTGGGGCGTTAAGTGCACTGGGTAAAATTGTTTGCTGTTTTATGTTTAGAATCATATAATTTTACGTAATATAGAAGGAAAATGGGGAATTGAGCGCACCTAAGGAATAGCTTGAACATTTTTCTAAATATTGTTACGTTATTTTTTCATGACTGGATAGTTGGCAGGATTCCTATAAAGTGTTTACAAAACTAAACTCGCACAACTATCTTCCGGGATTTATTAGGGGGGTTAAAGTTTATTTAGTTATTAATAAGAGTTGATTTCAACTATAAATCAATATTATCATATAACTGCCCAAAGCAAACACATATTTCAAAAAACTACCTTCAGCGCCTATAAACAAATTAAGATGAAAAAAAATCTAACAATGCGCATGAATAACTCCCTACGCGGTTAATGATGCCAACTGGTCTACTAGAAAATTTTGTAAAGTGCAGATATAAAGTGAAGAATATAATTAAAACAAAATCTGCGAAGAACAAAGTAAATACATAACATATTCGTTCAATTAATCACCACTAGAATACTAAAACCAAAAATAGGAAAATAGCAACTAAAAATAGGAACTAAAAAATTTTGTAAAGAAAGGAAATTGCGAGAATTATCTACATATATAAAAATCAATGTATGTTTGTAAGGATGTATGTCTGTATGTATGTATGTCCTTTATGCCTGACTAGACCATCCATCCGATCGACATGAAACTTTAGGAATTTG
>WYDF02039403.1:0-12504 GCA_009867245.2 Adranes taylori | reverse complement strand
ATACATATCGTACATAGTAGTACATACTACTTGTGCGCAGTAAATTCTTCGTTGCTGTAGTAGACGCTCTACCAGCGAAGTAGATACTTGAAGCATTAGCATGTGCTACTTTTTATGCATACCACCCTTTCGTAGACAAAGGCAAGGCGCATCTTCAAATAAAGAATAGACTACCCACTATTTTAACTACTGCCTCTATAAAACAATTCCGAAATATTTTCAAACAAACTATAATTGAACGCCGTTATTTATAGTATTCAGCTTGGGCATGTATATATACATATATATATATATATATATACATGCCCATACATAGATAGATCTTATATATATAATCAATTTCTCTGATATAAGTCGATATTCCAATTAATACAAGACATAATCATGAAGAAATAATTTTTAAGTAGAGTAATAAATTTATTATTAAAACAAAACCTATATTATTTTATAATATACTCAAGTTTATTGTTGTTATCATTTTGAGATTAATATATCTTTATTGTTTGTTTATTTGCTGCTTTTATTAAATGAATAGAATAAATAAGATACCAACTCTGACAATTAGTGAAATTAATATGTTTAAATAATTATTTCATTAATGAATGATAAATAAAATCTATAATCGCAATGATTGATGGATTTTTTACATATATTGTAATATTAGCAATACAAAAAAGTTTTCTATAAAGTTGGCAGTATAAATAAATTCTAAGATGGAGTTGGGAGCAAATAAACCGAATATTGTCTTATTTGGTTTTTATTTTATGCAAGCAGTTTAGTTTTACAAAGTAGGAGTAATATACTTACTTATTGCTTCCAAGTTTACTCTATGTGAATGTTTAAGAATTAGAAAAGATAGCTTATTTTTGAGTCTATCTAATCTATATTTATAAAATATTATTTCAGCATGATTAGTTTCTTTAATGCGTTTATTGCGTTTTGCTTTCTAAAAATATAACAGAACAGAAATTCTATTTATTCAGACCTATATATTCTATTAGATGTTTTAACATTTTATATAAATCTATATTTATTTGCGATATTAATTAAAGCACTGGCGCGCCCATGATTTTTTTTGTGTGAGAATTCGACATTTAGGTGTTTTTTTGTGAAAGATACCAAACTTATATGTTATGACTAATCATTTGGAAATTTGCTAGGTGAGTTCTTCTTAGGATTACCAGCAATGAATTCATCTTCATATCCAAATGCTTTTCACTGAAAAATTTAATGAGGCGCGTGCACAAAATTGGATTTGCAATTTGATGAAATTTGAATGGCCACAATACTACATCTCCAGTTCGTATGCAATAAACCCGATGTACCAGTTTGCAAGCAGATCCGAATTTTTGTTTACCTTTAGGTTTAAGCCTATAGGTATCATTCTAAAATTACTGGTAGCATTTTCAGCCAAAATAACGTTAGCTAATATTTAATAAATCTTGTAAACTCACATTTTGAATATTTATTTAACATACTAATGTTATGAATTAATAAACTTCATGTACAGCCTTCTGAAATACAATATTGTCTTAAATTATGTTATTATGTGGCCATAATTACGTTTGACATTGTAATTCAGGATTTAGTAAAATATGAACCAAGATTACTTTACTCTAAATTAAAATTACTCTAATCGTGTTCAGGGGACCTTTAAATGTCATCATCTGACAATACTTCGTTATAAAGATTCTGTGTAATTTGTATTAGCTAATAAATAATATAATGAAATGTTACAAATAGACATATTTCACTTTATAGCAAAAAAAAAGATAAAATTTGAATTTTCAGTGATTGTTATATAATAGCATCCAAATGAGTTTTTAATGTAGGCAAGCACTTAAGATAAGAGAAATTGTAATTACGATCATAAACGAATTTTATGTGTACCTATTTAAATATATTTAGATTATCTGTACTTTTTAAAATTTTATTCCTTGACCATGTATAATAATTACAAGATATCGGGGTCAGTTTTCACAAATGTTATCAATTTTATGATCAATTAAGGTAATTTATTCTTGTAATTTATTCTTGTAATTTATTCTTGTAATTTATTCTTGTAATGTTACATACACATATTTTCTTAATAACAGTTTTAGTTCATTTTCTATAAATTTTAGGGAATACAGTCTTTGCTGGTGGAGCAGCCTCAACTCCTATTCATTTATTGAATGCTATGACCGACTATGGTAAAGCAAATAATTTAAAAAACGTAACGGTTTGTCATATGCATACGGAAGGACCTGCTTCGTACTGTGATCCATCTTGCGAAGGAATTTTTAGGTAGAATATTAATTCTTCTAAAATATTTACTATTCTTGACCAATCAAAATTTCAGCGTATAACCGATGTTTATAACGTGCCAATATGTGGCACTATTTTTGCATGATGTAAGCGTACTTTCATATTACAAATTACTTTGACAGTTTACACGCAAATTTTATATAATTTGTCAGATTTATATAAAGTTTTTAAAGGAATTCCATCATTATTACAGATCGAAATTTTAAATATAATATCCATAAACTAAAATAGTTTTATATATTTTTTAATTGAATTGGACTTACTGTTTTTAGGTCGTTATCATTCTTTATGGGTGGAAATGTACGAAAAGCAGTAGCAGAAGGCAGAGGTGATAATATGTCTATATTTTTATCCGAAATACCCAAACTTTTTTACAATGGAATTATTAAACCTGACATATCTCTAGTTCATGTAAGCGAACCTATTTTTATATATAAATTTGTTACATATTTTTTTATACAAAAATACATTCATTGTTAAGTTTGTTTTTCAAATACTTTATTTAATCGCAATAGCATCGTGTCCAGTTGTTGTATGGTACTACTATGAGTATAATGTTGTCTAAGTTCCATGCTATCTACTCTTATCTTACATTAGTCACTTATCTAACATAATTTCTTAAAGAAATCGAGAGGAGATGTGAATAATTTAGATGAAATTGTTTGTATTACTGATATCAATTACGTACTTTTTTCCGTTTCATCATTCTTTCTTTTTTTTTTCGGCCCTCATTGAAAGCGTCCGCGAGCAGTGTTAATAGTGTGCAAATGACAAACATTAACTAAAGACACCGTAGCAGTTTATGTCAAACAATCTTTATTCAACAATATAATGTCAAACAACATTTATATCAACAATATCAAGATAACGTCAATCGAAGAAATTGAGTTATCTAAAACTAATTAAAATAAACTATAGATATTTTTTATTTCAGAAGAATAACTCTTTGATGAATGGGGTAATTATTTCGAAAACTGCATATTGATGTTAGGATATTCAAATTGTCTTTAAAAATGGAAGGCAAGGGTAAATACGTATTTCTGGCATTGGTGGAAGCTCTCATCAGTACCATCTGCTTTCACGTCGCATCACCACACAGTTAATACAAAGCAGTGCTCTGCATCAGTGTACCACCTTCGACTTGATCAGACAATTTGAAATCTGCTTATGTCAATGTCAAACTTAAGTCAATGTCATTACCATGAATTATTGCGTACAATTGTATGCCTACATTATTAAATAAGATATGAAATTAAATATCTTAAAATAGGAGGACCTTCACCACAAAAGAGCAAAAGAAAAACCCTCTATGTAGTACCCTCTATGCCACCTAAATTGTACTTTATGCTACTTCACTATTGATCTATGCAACAAAAATGGAAAATGTCCGCATCCTACTAGACAATGCCCAAACGCTGAAATTGATGATTATAACTTGCACCTGTGTTTGACTTTTGGCTAGTGCAAGTTCTAACGGGTGTTTCACAGTATACCTGAAACGTATTGACAAACTATGTCCACGTCATGGCCAGTGAAATATTATCTTACTATTTATTTTTTGATATATTTAATTTTCATTTAGATTAGATTTCAATTATTGGATCTATGAAATAAATTTATCTTAATCATTTATGAAAACAAAACAATCGTTATTTGTACCATATGTTTATAATTAAAAACTGCGATTTTTAATAAAGCAAAACATTGATAAACTATTTAGTATGTGTTAAGTCAATGTCATTACCACGATATGCCAATATATAAATGCAGTTCTAATTATTTATTATAAACACATTCGTGTGCGTTTTAGA
Source organism: Adranes taylori (assembly GCA_009867245.2). Taxonomy (NCBI): domain Eukaryota; kingdom Metazoa; phylum Arthropoda; class Insecta; order Coleoptera; family Staphylinidae; genus Adranes; species Adranes taylori. The sequence continues at coordinate 8,386 of WYDF02039403.1, read as the reverse complement.
AATGCACATAATTCAGATATTCATTATTTAGGATAAATTGCGTTCGAAGGACCATGAACAAAAAGATCGTTGTACACGTATTGAAGCCAGCGCACTTATAGTTTATCTATGTTTGCGAACTTTGCAATATTAAGCTGAATGATGCAGAACAGCCTATGTTTAACGACTTTGTCCATAAAGCATGTAAGAGTAAAATGATGCTGCTACGCGTGCTATAGGACGGTTAGAGTGTTAGGACGGAATTAAATAACTGGTCATGTTAGTAGGAGCCTTTAGAACGTTGATTTACTCTTGCATTTGTATTTTACACATCAGAGTATTAATAATTCTGTGATCTGGTGAACACTTTATATTTAGCAGACCAACGGTTTAGTGGGTAGTGTACATTATAGACGAATTTCAGTCGCACATGTTGTTCTTTATCTTTAAAAAGGCATTCTTTTAAAGAATCTAATATTGAGCATATTAATACTGAAATATTATTCCCTGTCTGTTCTACGCCAAATTTTTTGAACCATTTGTATAGATGTTAGAGTACTATTGTCTCTTAATTTTAGACGTTTGGATCTATCTAAATGTTGGAATCTTCTTAAATGAATTGAATCGGAATTTCATAATCCAATTGTGAGGTTTCTTATATCACATTTATTTTAATGCGTCCTTTCTTTTTCTATAGTTATATTAGATCGTTATGCAAATCGAACATACATTACACCGGTTTAGGTTGACTTATTGTCCTTGCTGTTTTGGGCGAATTGTATACAAGTTTGAAGGATATATCGACCCAAAAAAGGAATGAGGAAAATACCATTATAGAATATGTATTGTTTGTTACTTTTAATTTTTAAAATTCTCTTAGAGTTTTTAGATGTTCCTAAAAGTTGAAATGAAAGTGGTACTGAAAAATATTATTTTTGTAACCAAAGTAAATTTCTGAATTTTTCTATTTTTGAATAAAGCTACAATTTTCTAAAATTTATTATTGAATTTTGTATGTTTCAGTGTTGGAATCCTCATTTCAATAAATTAAAACTAAGTGTTCCAAAAACTCCATATAGTTCACACATTTAACAAACAAAGCCTCCAGCCGGTTAATGGTAACAGTTTACACAGCTACGAGGATTAAATGTTTAAACTTGACATATTTCGGGAAAACAATTATCCCTTCTTCAGAAGAACTTCAGCATGTATTTAATGCCACTGACAAAATTAATGTCTTAACATTTTCGTTTTTGAAAAAAAAATTTAATTATAAAATGTAATTAATAATTTACTTTGTATATTTGTACAATAATTTTAGTAGCAAAAGCTACTGATGTTTAAGATCTTACAATTTCATCTTACAATTTATATCAGTTCTTCTGAAGAAAGGGTAATTATTTTAAGAAACATGCCAAGTATAAACATTCAATCCTCGTAGATGTGCAAACTGTTAACAGTCACCGGCTGTAGGCTTCAGTTTGTTAAATGTGTGAAATATATGAAGTTTTTGGAACACTTAGTTTTAATTCATTTATTATTATTCCTTTATAATTACAAACTTCCTTGTAGTTTGTAATTATGGCGTCTTATTTTACTGTGATTCTTATTTAATAGTCCTCTTTCTCTGTTGACTTACTTCTCAGGCAAATGCTAGCAGCTTTGAAGAAAAATACACGAATGAAATTACAAGAATAAAATTGAACTTGATAATTACGAATTCCAAATCGCAGTAATTACGAATATAACCAAATTGAATGAGGATCATTGTACCAACTTTGTGTGTGCTTTCGATACAAGAAATGCATTTCATAGAATATTTTTGTAAAGCATATTTATGTTCAGCGGATATATTTGGATTTGGCATTGTGATTTGTGTAGCGAGAACAAAATTTATAGTTAGAAATATTTTTGATGTTTTATTTCCTGGTTGCAACGAGGTCTATTTCTTGTGTGTGTTTCTTATCTTCCCAATTTCTCACAACTGGATTATTATTTAGAAATTGAAGAGACAAAATTATAAATTCTAATCATAATGAATTTAATAATTGTTCAATGTTTGAAATGATTTACATAAATTGTGCGCTTAAACGATAATTGTTATTATGGAATTGTACTTCTTCGTGCTAATTTATTTTACTTTGATATCATTTCTTGTATCATATTTTACTTTCATCAAGAAATAAAAATTTTACAGGTATCCCCACCAGATGAACATGGTTTTTGCAGTTTAGGAACAAGTGTAGATTGCGTACGTGCAGGGATTTTACATTCTAAAATTGTCATAGGTAAGTCTAAATTTGTGTATTTTCCATACAAAATAATTTCTTAATTACTACATTACTTAAAAGAAATGTTCGGTTTATAATGAATTAAATGTTTGTTTTCAGCTCAGGTAAACCAACAAATGCCTCGCACATTTGGTGATGCTATAATCCATAGTAGTCATTTTGATTACGCTGTGAAAATTAACGAAGCATTACCAACACATGGCGGTAAACCTCCTAGTGACGTTGAAGCGAAAATCGGAAAACTTATCGCTGAAAATTTGGTAGATAATGGAGCTACGCTACAAATGGGTTAGTTTTTTTTTTAGAAAAGCATAATCGGTTTACTTAATTTTCTGCAATAATTATAGGTATAGGAAATATTCCTGATGCAGTTCTTTCACAATTGGGTAATCATAAAGATCTCGGAATCCATTCGGAAATGTTTGCTGATGGTGTGATTGATCTTGTTGAGAAAGGCGTTATTACGAATACTAAGAAACCGATTCATCGGGGCCGAATTGTTGGGTCATTTCTAATTGGAACAAAGAGATTATACGATTTTATTGACAATAATCCGTTGATTGAGATGATGGTCGTGGATTACGTAAATGGTTCACGTACGTGACGATGTTAATAATATTTTTTTTATAACTGCATATTATTTCAATAACACATTTTGGTCAGTACTTTCGGAAGCGCAGAAATATTGTCACGTTGATACGGAATTGAGATAAATCAGTTCTTCTTAAAACACACTCACCTTAACTGGGAATGGTAATGGAATAATTAATCATTTATTTCGGAGCGTCGTTTAAACTAATATTCAATTAATGGAATTTAATAAATTTACAAAATAATAAAGTATACAATGATTTATTTTCTTGACTTAATTCAATTAGTCGGGTATAAATAAGATTATTACGGTCCATCAAATAATAAAACACTAAAGTAACAAAAATAAAACAATCTATTCATGCATTGAATTGATTTAAGATTTAATTTAAATAAGTCATATTTAAATAGGACGAGTTCGGACCATGAAGTAATAAAAGTAATCAAAATTCTAAACTAATCTATTGATAATTTTTGATAAATTTTAACACAATTTCAAATAAATAAAATAAACATCAGACCCTATTAAATGGTACATTAGTAAATAAATAGGCTTTAATAAAATAAATCCATAACAACACACAGTGATTTAAATTCAACAAATTACATAGCTTACAATATTTAAATAAGATTAATCATTAGTTAGCTTTACATTTGATTACAATTAGTTACGTTAAATGTAATTAGCTACTCAGATTAAAATTAAAGGAAGTTACGGTGTTTGAATTTCTCACATCAATTGATTTATAAATAAATAACAGCTACTCACATTTGTACTGAAGACATTTCAAATGCGCAACGAAATGATAAGATTATATAAGCGAATACTTTACTAACAAATCTAAATCTAATGTCGAAATACTAACATCAAAATATCTACCATCAAAATAAAATCTAAATACTAAGAAATCTAAAATAATGTTCATTGTTTTAAAAAACTGGTAAAACTCCGTCGAGCCGTCGGTTTTATATTTAATCTTCGGTTTTCCACGCAACGTATCGGGATCGAATAAATCGGTAAAAATTTGAAGGTCTCTCGTTTTTCCCTAATGGAATACCTATCGCTTAATTCACTGGTACATTTTTCCCCATTCTATTTTTGTTGTCGAGAACGGCCCGCTCTCAAAGTTTACGAGCCTACGTGGAATGTTGGTTCAGTTCGCGTAAAGTGACTATTTTCTTTTCACTCGTTTCTAGTTTTCTACGTCGCGGCTAGTTTTACCCTTCATCTAGACAGTAACACCTACACGATGAAATCATCGTGGATAGCGCTTTATTACTTCCAACTCCGTGAACGATTCACGCGATCTTGTCTGTTTTCACGTAGAAGGCTAAAATGAATCATACTACATTCCTTTCATAATGAAATTATTTGACATATAAAATAATGTTACATAGCTCTAATATTTTATAGAATTTATTTATGTTATTGATATTCTCTGTGCTTATTTCAAACAAACATGCTTATTTCTCTAATTGTAGAACCCAAGGAATTGAATACATCTAATACATTTTGGCGTTACATTCGCTCCCTTTCGAAGACTTTTGACCCTGATAGTCAAACCTTCTAATCATTAATTAAAATAAAGCAAATTGTAATTGTAGTTAGAAGTTTTGACTTTCAGGGTCGAAAGTCCTCGGGTATGTAACGCCACGATATATTAGACGCATTCAATTCCTTGGGTACTGCAAACTTTAGATGTCTAAATGATAGGAAATCATTAAAATAAATCAATTCTATAAAGAATTGGAGCTATGTAGTAATATTTGATAAAATTTATTTATTTTAATGATTTTCCATCATTTAGACTTTATTCTCTGTGCTTATTTCAAACATCTAAAATCTCTACAGTAGTATCCAAGGAATTGAATACGTCTACTATCTTTTTGGCGTTACAATATTCAGTGTCCTCTTCTTATAATTTCGTAGTATTTTTCGAAATGAGTATCGTATGTTTTCTATCATTATAATTGAATCTTAATATTATTTGCAGGTCAAATAATTCAATTACCTCGAATGACAGCGATCAATTCCTGTATCGAAGTTGATCTGACGGGTCAAGTGAGTTCCGATTCGATTGGCACACGTTTCTACTCCGGATTCGGCGGTCAAGTTGACTTCATTCGTGGCGCTGCTGAATCTTTGGACGGATTAGGCAAACCTATTATTGCTTTGCCATCAGTTACGAATAAGGGCGAGAGTAAAATCATTCCCATTTTGAAACCAGGTAATCAATTTGATTTATTATTAAAAAAAAATTGTAGTTTTATTTTAATTATTTGAAATAGGTGCTGGAGTTGTAACGTCACGTGGTCATGTGCATTACGTTGTTACGGAACATGGTATTGCCTATTTGTTTGGTAAAAGTATGCGACAGAGGGCGTATGCTCTTATACAAATCGCTCATCCCGACCATCGTGAGCAACTTGAGAAAATTGCGTTTGAAAGATTAAAAACAATGCCTTCTGCTTAAAATAATGCTCATTTGTCATTTTTTCATTCATAATTAATTAAGTTCAATATGCCTTTGGGAGATTTTGAATACTAAAACAATACTATTTAGAGAAGTGTATTTTTTTAAAGGAAAAACTATTGCGAATAAAATTTGTAAGGTACTAAAATATTTTTTGTTTAATGGTTTTTCTTTCCAGTTGCTCGATTTGCAGCATGCATCTGCATGTTTTACAGTTCTTATAACATCTGTGAACGACATATTCATGAGGTCTTTGATTTAATCTATCAATGTTTCAGGGCATGTATTTCTAATTCATTTCCTATTTACTTTTCTTTGAAGCATCTGTACAACGTTCGTAATGAGAACATAAGGTGATGACACGGTTCTTAGTGGAACAAAAACAAATCTACGACAAGGAATCAGCCGAAATAAATGCGGCGTATTGATGGTTGCTATGTTTTAAATTCAGATTGCCAATACGTCTACACTCAAATTCAGACTTTTCATTTCTATTTCTAGCAGGCGCAAAACTTCTATTTTTACGCTGGGAAATTTTCCAGTCATAAAAGGGCTACAAATGTTTCATGTCGCTATTGCACAATTAGTCTGTAGTCTGAAAGTTAGTTTGCACCTCTTTCCACTTAAGGGACACCCCGTGCTGAGGGTTGTTTTTATCTTTATCAGATTTAAAATTGCGTTGGAAACTTTTAGTATACTTGTAGTATAAGAGATATAAGCTATTTTGTTTTCCATGTTTTATCGGAATAAGCATTGTTATGGTGTTGCTTTAGTATTCGACAATACAAATAAGGAAATAGTCGCCGATTTCAAAAAAAGAAACCAAATTATTACGAAAAGTTTAAATAGATCTTTAGGTTATAAAATTTAGTTTTTCACCTGCTTGAGTTTAAATGCTATAAATAGTATTAATAATTTTTTTATTAAATCAAAATTACAAACTTTGTGAATCCAAAAAGTCTTTGGTTTCACAGTGTATATCGATAAAAACTATCTCAGGATCTATAGAAAATAGAATAATTAAAAAAAAACTTGCCTTTTAAGCAATTTTAGATTATGTAAGATGTGAAAGTAAAAATCTAGGAAGCATTTTCCGCCAATAGTTGACGATAAGTTAGATTTATATCTAATTAGTACTTTTATAAATTATTTATGTTTTCTGTTGCTACCTGTTAATCATCTATTTTTTTTGTGTTTTGTTTATGCCTTTACAATTATTTTTAAATACCAAATCTATTAGTTGTTTAATGGAATATAATTATTAATGTTTTATTTTTACATATTTGATCTTTTAAAAGCCTTGACCTGTACAATGGAATCATTTCATTTCTTCCACCATTAGTATTCAGAGACGACAATTACATTGCATCACATTGCACGACATACATAATTAAAAAGAGTTTCTATTTTGCACATTTTCAGGCAACTTATTAGCTTCACAATGGACGTTGGAGCTTCTCGAAATTTTCAGAGGGATTTGATAATAATTCCCATTATTTTTGAAGTTCATTCGAGGAATTGATATTCTCAGAAATGTTCGACATTGAAACGCTATCATTTACTTAATTACTTTGTCGTCCTCTTCTACCTTTTATGGTGCAGAGGTTTTGATGAAAGCACGCCAGACCTTCTTGCCCTGTGCTTGGGTCCTAATCCGCGTCCAGTCTACTCCTCTCTTGCGCATCGCAACCTTGATATTATCCTCCCACTTGAGTCTCAGTCGTCCCCTCGGTTTCTTGCCTTCGTAGCAGGCCTCCATTCTTGGGTATCTGGTTTCTGGCATTCGTGCTACGTGGACCAACCATCAAAATTGCATTTCTTCTATTCTCACACAGAGGTTTTTCATTCAGGGTGTTCCGTATAGTCTGGCTCCTCACCATGTTTTCTTTTCCTCTTTCCGTAGATACTTCATCTCAGCTGCTTGTAGCCTACTCTGATATCTACTTGTCTGCGTCCAAGACTCCGCTTCATATGTCACGATAGGAAGGTACACTGTTTTATACACAGTTAGTTTGGTCCTCCTGCTGATCTCATATTTGCCTATGAAACCACGGCCTATGACTCTGTCTTCACAGCTCTTGATGATGTCGCCCGTGCGTATGATGAAGAGGTAAGGGGGCAGAATGTCTCCCAGCCACACACCGCCACTCGTACTAAATTCGGCTGAGATTGCTGCAGCAGTCTGCACCTGGTTTCTGCAGATGTAATAAAAGCTTTTGATGGCCCTGGCAAGACTGCTCTCCACTTTGCGTTTTGCAACACTCGCCATATTTCTCTCCATGGGACCGTATCGAAGGCCTTTTCCAGGTCCAGGTAGCAAACATGAGCCTCTCCGTCATGTTCGAGAACCTTTTCGCTTATTGCCTCATTGCAAAGATTAGATCTTGAGTGCTGTGTCCACTTCTAAACCCGCATTGTGCTTCCTCCAGCTGGGGTGTACCTGTGCCCTAAGACGCATATCCAGAATCCGCAAGAAAACTTTCCCCAGCACGCTAAGCAACGATATTCCTCGGTGATTAGCGCACTCTCTATTGTCGCCTTTCTTGAAAATTGTAATTATGATAGAAAGTTCCCAATCCGTTGGGATCTTTATAAGACACTACACCAGTTGCAGAACTCGCAGCAGCAAACGCTCCCCATCTATCAATCCACTCTGAATTATTCTAAAATATACTTCTACAGTGACTTCACCCATGTTATCTCGTTTCGCCAAATCTGGTTTTTTGTATCACCTTCATCTTTGAATTTTGTTCTTTTGTAAATTGATTCGCCCTGAGTTCCAGATTTTTTACTTCCGTACACAAATCAGAAGCAATACGCTTAACTTTATATAGAAGTGTTTTTTTTATGTTACATAACTAAATCTACGTTGGATTCTCCGTTGGACCGAATGATTTGTTTTGCGTTTGCCACACATTGTTCTGACACACATACGAACACGCTATTGCTTATATATATACATATATATATATTATATTGTATAATTTTTCTAGTGTTCGATTATCCGAATTTTCGTCTATCCCAACTATCCCTGGTCCCAATTAGTTCGGA
>WYDF02039392.1:0-12504 GCA_009867245.2 Adranes taylori | reverse complement strand
AATAAACCATAAAACCATAAAGTATTAAAAACCTTTTTAGTAAAGAGCCTAAAGTGATGCTCTGGCCTCTGCTAGCAATAATGTTTGCAAATTTCTCTTTCAGTGAGACAGAACGTGTCCTAGTTTCGTAGTCGATTGTTTCCACATTTCTGGCTATTTAGCAAATTAGACATGTGTCGAATCATGAACGCACTGTGCGTATAACGAAGCAAGGTCCAGACATTGAAGAACAACTATGTAATATATATAATATAATGTATATGATATATAATATAATAAGGTTTATTTACTAAATAACATATCAAATAGCATAATGATTAAAATTAATATAATCACAATTAGCCCACTCTGGAATCGAACCTCCCGCTTGCCGGTGAGATGTTTAGACCACTAAACTAAGTGGGCGTGATACAATGAACACAAATGACTTTTCAGACACAAATGATTACATTAATGTCAATCAATATATTTTTCATACCTAGTGATCCATACACTCATGAAATACATCATTCAGAGAATAGCGTTCATACCTCCTGTGTAGATACTTTTAGTTTTAAAACTGATTCATCTGTTGATTTTTTAGGTCCCGCTCTTAATGCATGTACCACGGATATTACTTTAAATTTTAATCATTCATTGACTATAGTTGAAAGTGATATTTCTAGAATTTGCTCCTCAAAACATTCGAACTTTTGCTTTTTAGTTTATTACCGTATTTCATTTCGTAATATATATTTTTTTAACTGATCTACGCAAATTCACATCAACAATACATCTAGCTCCTAGTTGAAACTACGTTATACGCCTATTGAACAACAGATGGCGCTTACAAAACCAACTTCGCTAAACACCTATCTGCATGTCGGATATGTAGTGAACAGAAAATATCCTAGATCAAAGGGAAAGTCCTTCCATAGACTTTCACGTGTGAGCAAGGGCGTCCCAAAAGACCAAGCTCAACCGTTCTCTCCGAACAGCGAAAAACGAACTATCTGCAAGCAGGTCCAGTCAGGTAGCACAGCACCATCGAAACAGGTCCAAGTCATCAACACAGCTACAGCCATCACCACAATGTCCAGCGAAAATTAGATGTCTTTGGGCATCAGAACAATCTAATTAGATGTAGAATAAAAATTACGTATATAACGTATAAACAATCTCTTATAAATAATAATATAAATAAAAATGTATACGACCTAAGGTATAATTCACATGCAAACATCTAACATTAAGTCGTCAATATTTAGATCCACAATCCTTGTATTCAACCGTTAACCTAAATTTAATAGACAATGAGAAAAATATATTTAATTCAACCATTTTGAATTTTTTCAATTTTGAATAAGGAAGCTTAGTGGCTTCGAAATCCGGATAGCGCATCATTTAAAAAATAATAGATTATTGGAATACAAAATTCGTTGGGACAGGGATACTTTATTTTAATTCATTATATTGAATACTCCAAATTACTGCAGCACTACGACTGTATATTTTTGTGTTGGTAGCACTTTCATAACCTAAAATTTGACGTTTTTCAGGTTATGTTTTTATCATCGTTGAGATTCGTATATATCATTGTCATCGGATATTCTCGTATGTTGATAAAACTGCCACATCGTTCGAGCGTATTCGTATGCTCATAAAGAAAATGATTGACATATCTGGATTGGCATTGAGAACATACTTGTAGATCTTCGTCAAAACAAATCATCGTTCGGGCTACAACGTGCGTATTCGTATGCTCATAATGAAAAAATGACTGACATATCCGGATATGCGCGCAGGCGTAGCAATGCATTGAAATGTTATGATAATTGGCTTTTTGTTGATGAATAATGATGCTGAGGATATAGTCTAATAATTTGCGTTAACGGCATGAATTTGGCCTCTGCCGAAGTACTGAATTTGGCGTCGGTGATGTCGTCGTTCTAGACAACGCCTTCTTCTCGTGTGACTCTCTATATCTTACATCGATGTCAAGGATAATGGGAAAATAATATGAGAATAAGAGTAGAAGAAAATCATAACTAATTCGGAATCGAAAGATTCAGCAAAAGATGTGTCGTCAGATACTTAACCGCTTTTTTTTGTCTCGCAGAAGTTGAATTTTATTTTGTAGAATTTCAATTTACTTATTTGATTTCGTAGATTTAATATGTTTGAATATTTTTGATTTTACTATAACGCTTTAAGATCAGATCAACACTGGCTGCGATCATTCTCGTTGACCAAAAGGAACTGACTAGGTCTTATCTCAGCATTAAAGCTTTGGACTAGCGCGATTGGATTCTCGCAGCCATTCAAAGACAACAACTCGAAAAGTGCGTCTAATTGGATTCTGGCCTGGAAGGCGCCTTTTTATGCGAATTTTCTGACAATAGAAGCATCCGTTAAGCTGCAGTGTTTTGCATAAGCCGATGGCTTTCGACGGCGTCTGCCACAAAAAAAGGCGGAGTTGGAAAGAAGCCGCTGCTACAAAATTTTTAGGAAGGTTATACTTCCGGTCAATCAAAAGTTTCCTCCTGGTACGTTAAGAAAATTGAAGGATCAAAATTGCATTATTTCGTTGACGGCTACCTAGTGAAAATGCAGGTAGTGGTGATTTATAAAAATAGTGGGTCACACCTGGGGTATAAATAATAGCTTGATGCGTCAAAATATTAAAGTGTCTCATAAAAAAAAGCCTCCCTCAAAAATACGTTAATATAATATCCAATCAAATTGTTAAGCGCCAAAAGGGCAAAAAGATTAACGAGCATTCAGAGAATTGTAGTAGGATGAAATTTCCTGTCCAAACTTGCATATGCCGACAAAGGAAATCGTTATTTTGAAATAATAATCATAAGAAAACTCGCTGGCGATATCGGAAACGCATATATCTACATCAATGAGAGCCGCTGCCGTTTCGGCAAGTACAAAACTTTTGACGTGATCATATGCCGCTGGCTTCTTATTGGCGCGTAACTGGGCTGATGTTTTTATTTGGATATATGTGTGTAGGTTGTAGAAGCTGACGACCTTGCCCCTTAACTCTTTTCTTTCTGGCTTTTATTTACATATTAGGCTTATACAGGATGGTTTTATATATATATTTTTCCTTAATTTAACTAATTTATTTATGATTAATTGATTGATTAATATATATTAGATTACATTGTATTATACATTATATATTTCTTTGATGAATTAGATTAGTCAATTTAGATATATATTATTAGAGGATTTCATTTAATTTATGATTTATTAAGGAATTGCTTATTGCGATTATTAATTAACTGAATTAATGTGAGTCCGATATCAAATTATATCTTATGAAATTGGATTACATTCTTTAATTTAATTCCAGTTAGGTTTTAATACCTCTTGCAAATACCATGTCGTTACCCTTAAAAATGGGTCGCGACAATTTAGTTAAGGAACCGTCTAACGCGAGTATAATTTAACGTATTTTGATTTATCCGTTAAATTATAACATATTTATTTGCAAGAGTAAGAAAAACAGTTGCTAATCTGATTGGAATAAACAGTTTAAAGGCGTTTTTATTTCTTACACGTTATAATTTAATTTGTCTATAATCAAACACACATACATAAATTAAGGCTTTTTGAAACTCTTATTTATACTATTTATACTAAACTATATCAAGGACAGTTGGGCGTTACGTCAATATATCAACTTAGATCAGTAATAAGGAAATTATGTAAACAAAGTAAACAAAGAAAAAATTTAACCGCTTTGATTAGATTAAACAATATTAGGTTTATCATTACATTTGCTGTTGTATCTAGCCTTCAGAGTTATATATGTTTGGAAATAAACCTCTTTATTGAATTACAATTTTAATAAATTACAGTTGCATACAATACGCTCCGATATGATTTATTCGATTATTACAAAATAGATTTAGATAAATTTGACGTTTCTAATGGCGTTTCCATGGAACAGTGGTTTTCTTCGACTATTTAAATTAAAACTGAACAAGCGTAAATTTATAGAAAAACCAGTACAGATCAGCTGATTATCTATTGTCACGCGCGATTTTGATTATTAGTAGTATATAAATGCAATTTACAATAGATAAGAATTGTAATATAAATTAAGTATAAATAACATGAGTTCAAGTAATTTGTTGTAGATTTTAAAGACGATATAATCTTAATCTAGATCTTACCGAATGGGCTCTGCGTATTAAACAATAAAATTATAAACAAGATATTTTCCATAAATTTAAGATTTATAATATGTACATGCACACGTACATATATCGCCTGCACGCCACTGATCAGTAACTATATCCTTTAAATCCAAGAATGATTATGCTTTAAAAATGATTCTTTAATGTTTGAGTACAAGTAATATTTGCTATTTCAATGTTGTCGATCAGAAAGCTTTACAAGAAGGGTAAGTTATTAAATACCGCGCAAAACATTTCGTGAACAGATGTAAAAGAGTAAAAGCTTTTAGGCAAAAAATCGTTTTTCCTTTATGAACCAATATGGTATATAATAGTTGTTTAAGTAGGTAATCATCGAAAATTGCGAATCATATATGAGAGAGCACAAAGGTAGAAAAAATTCCGATGAACATTTTTGGGTGAATGGCCATTTTTGGGTGAATGGCTATTAAGGTATATTAAGCTTCCTCAGCACCCTCCTTTTTACAGAACATCATTGTATTTGTATAAGTGAATATACATAAACTCCATTCTGAACCACATCATCGGACAAATATTATTTGATTGAAAACTCTATGTATGTTACAAGTAAGCGAGCTGTCATTTACAATGTGTTTATAGGTTAATTTGAAATATTTCCTCAACTCACGACGAGTGCTCGTTTCGGGGTATTGCTCCTGGTTAGCTACGTGTAAGTATAAACTTTTATCGAGGCGAGATGCCATTAAGGCACAGGCACTATCCTTGTAATAAGGTGTATTTTTAACAATGTACCATTAGTTATTTAGAAAGAACATTTTGATGGAAATGGCTAAATTTGCTAATTATTTATATTAGTTTGATTATTATCCAACGTGTACTTATTAAATAATAGTTGTTATATTGATGTCGTCTAGTACAAGTGTTCTAGTACACATGTGTACTAGACGACATCAAGATAGAGCTTACGATGGATAGTAATCAAATTATCTTAATAATAAGCCAATTCCATCAAAATGCTCTTTCTAATTAACTAACGGTACATTGTTAAAAATACACCTCGTTATTAGGAAACCACTTGTGGATTAATGTCAGTTTGTTCATAAACGTTTATACTTACACGTTCCTGCCCAGGAGCAATAATTCCGAAACAAGCGCTCGTCGGTTGTTAGTTTATTGAAATTACAAAACTAAAGTTCTTTAGTGCCAAGGTAGGCCAATGTGACCAAATGTGCCAAGTGAGGCCAAAATGTGTACTAGAGGACACCAGTATAACAACTATTATTTGAAAAGTAAAGGATGGATAATAATCAAATTAATGTAATAGCGTTGTTTCTTCTTCTACCTTATCGGCAACCTATTTTCTAGCGACTAGAGTGTATAGTTCTAACCTACGCCCATCTAGTTTAAATAAGTCAGCAACAGTAACACCTACAATCAACGAAGTGTTGATCGTAGATGTTACTATTGCTGAGTGACTAAAATTATCTCACCGGAGTAAGTTTTAGTCACCCGAAGACAGTAACACCTACGATCAACGGGGTGTTACGCTGCTTATAATAATTCCAACTAGTCCTACTATATCCATCATTTGTATAATTTCCTTTGTTTGTGTCTCGTTTCTCAGGTAAACCTCCACGTCCCCGTGGCATTATAAACCAGATGTAAATACCTTCGGCATTATTGATTTTGTTATTATTAGAACCTCACGATTGCACTGCACATGCACTGCTATGTTGCGCTTTGTTTATCATATTATTGCTATTGTGTATTTTCTAATCGCCATTAATGCGATATTAAGTTTTGACATTCATATTTCTTTTCTAATCATTTTTGTATTGTCTATGATCATTAATAGAGTAGTTTTCAAAACTGTGAAGGTTGTTTCATTTAATACGTATTTGATACTTTTCAGCTGCCCACAAAAACATGAACTTTTGGATTAAATTGCCAGTGCCCTCAGCAAGTCCACTGACGACCAAAGAAGAGTTCCAACGTGTGGTTTCACGTTAAACTGTGATATAGACAACGAGCAATTACAATGGTAGACTCGACACGCCGTGTGCGCCAGTGACCATAAAGTTATGAACAAAAGTAACGTTAGTAATCAAAAACTATAAACGATAAAACAATTAAATAAATTTTCTCCTACATTTAAAGCCTTTTCGGTTTAATTTGCATTTGCGGCACTTTTTCAATTATCAGTTGTGTTAATTACAATTATCACAACATATTTTACAAACTATTACACATGTAATTTTGTTTTTCTAACCTGTTGTATTGAAGGATCGTTTAATGGTTAAACGATTAAGCATGTTTTAAACAAACGGACTATTAACGTGTATAATATGATCTTAACATAAAATTGCAATACCTGGAATACTTCAGCAGGTGGAAAAAAAATTGTGGAATCTTTTAAGACTAGAAAGTCCTCATTTTACTAATCATTTTACCTACGCTTAATTGGATCGTAAACAAATGATTTAAGAGACCTATAGAACAGTCTTTACGTTTCTCTGCACTACAATAGACCTTGTGATTCTTCCTAAAACAATACCCTACATAAGTGGTCCAGCTTTAATAGTTCCAATATAAAATATCCCTCATTAAATATAGAAACACTTGGAGTGCCCTAACAATTGTGACTCTCGCTCGCGGCGCTCCTAACGGAGAGTCCTAGCGATTGTCACAGATGGCGCAAGAGAAATTCTTACTTCAGAATATAATATCCTCCAGAAATATGAATTCTACTCTACATGTCAGTTTAACGTGAGACCGTACGTAGGAACCGCTCTCTTTGTTCCGCCGGTTCTTAGTGGAATTGTCGAGGGCACGAGTAGCTACGAGTACGTGAATAGTTCAGGTGGTCGTGTTCTTGTGGACAGCTGAAAAAGATTCTAACTGCTAATTAATAACATAGCATTAACTATTTTACGAAATAATGTCTATTGGTCTTCGTAGACAATATAAACAAAGACAGAAAATATTAATGGACAATCAAATGTTAAATGAAATCAATACTGCATTAACGGCGGTTAGCAAATTAGTGATTCAACATTAGTGATTCTATCTTAAACAAAACAACATATAAGCGATTGATGTAAAACATTACAAATGTTTAATGATAATAATTCCAAACCAATAATAATACGGAAAGTATGTACAAATAGATTATAATACAACGGGATGGTAAATCTAAATACACGATATGAATAACGGAGAAGGTAGGATTCGTGGGAGTCCACTATAGACACTAACACTCCAGCTAACGTAGGTGCTATGCTCGCTGAATGACTAAAACTAATCTCGGCTACCATAGCGTGGAATTATACAGTCTAGTCACTAATGTGTAGTATGGAAAAGAGACCACATAGCACTCCGGATAACGTAGGTGTTACCACTGCCAAGCGACTAAAACCAACCCCGACTAACGTATATTAGAATTATACGCTCCAGATGATGGTATGAAAGGAATCACTGTAAGCCGCAATAACACTCCAGCTAACGTAGGTGTTACTGTTTCTGCGTTACTGAGACCAAACCCAGCTAACGTAGTTCATACTCATACACTCCAGTAGTACAGGATATAGGTTGAGGTAAGGTAGAAGGAGAAACAGAGCGATAATCAGAACAGTGTATGATATATGAAATTGATTACAAAACGCGTTATTTTAGCGACAAACTGTCGGCTCTGTCCACTGTCTGGGCTTGGCTGGTCGCTCTGATGGCTGCTGCTGCACGTCTTGATTCTCGAGAGCTAAATTATTATACTAAAATCTTGTTATTTACAAGCCTGAATTCTTCGGTGTAATTCCACCTTATGCGGTGGTATACGCTTAGCCATAACACATAATTCTTTCCCCGGTGGCTATCACACGTTAGAGTATAAGCAGTCAGCCTACGCAGTACGAGCGGCGAATGAGTCAACGCATAATATTTTCATACTGTATGGTATCCGCATTACACCGTACAGTAATACGGTAAGCCAACTCAAATATTATGTTTTATCAGACGCTGTTACCAGCACAGCATAATCCCTCCTTTCATATAACATACACAGTTAGCGTGCGAAAACTCTGAGTACGCATTTAACATGCAGGCCAGTGCGACAGCGGGCAGAAATATTATTCTGTGCTATGCCATACAGCGTTAGCAAGCAATACGGGAAACGCGCTCGTATCTTTCATATATTCTACGTTGAAATTTACTTAACTGGTTTTGCTTAATTTATTTATTTAATTCTAGTAACATGCTTTGTAACTCAATAGCTACAAGAAAAATTGTAATAGTAACTATTTTACATTTTAAGGGATCTATAAGCTAATACTCTTACAACTTAATAAATGTCTATATTTAAAAATAAAATAACGATTTTTACACGTTAATCCCCACCTTGCATTCTAATATCGTCGTTTTCTGATAGCTAATTGCTATTTATGGTTGTTATAGAATTTTATCGTCATAAGTACGATTGAAATTTTCATTCCATTAATACTCATCTATAATTAATACTGTAGTGTTTTGTGTATGTATTATTTATTATAAAATTATATACATGCATTTGATGCAGGCGATCACATTCTGTAATAATATTAATATTATCTCGTTAAAACTTCATGGCGGTTTCGAAAAGTGGATTTGTAATTAATAAATAAATATATAAAGTTGGTTTCAACTCATAAAATCCTCCTGACCATAAAGGGATCGTAGAAAATAAAAAAAAACTTTATTTTTGGTTATTGTAAATTAATCGATAACGCTGAAATTATATATGATGAATATAGCTTATAACATAATCAACTCGAACAAAGCCGATTTGTATTTATTCAATTCATGACAATTTTAACACACATTCAATACAGTTTGACAAATTCGGAAATAAATGAAATAACTATCTACCAACATTTGATTAGTACGTTAATGCATTAGCTTTATATAAGAATAAAAATTAGTTCATAATGAATAAAATTAGTTTCAGAGTTAACCCATTAACTGTCATGATCCCCATTTGGGGATTAGAGATTTGTATGAAAACAGGTTGGCAAGATAAGTATATCAGGTGTATTTGACAGATCCAGGTTAGTTTGTATACATCAGCCAATATAGCTAATAGCACGTGGTCTGACTTTTGTGTCTCGTTTGGCTGCAAAAAGTAAATCAACTAAAAATTTATCTGTATGTTGAACAATATATAATTATCATATCATCAACATAATATTCTTTAATTGTTTTAACGTTTTGATTAAATGCCGTGCATATGTACATTACTTCGAGGTTATAGTAGCTAATATTATTCGTGTATACACTTATTTTTCAACAGAATTTTTTCTACTGTGCACTTTATCACGATACCCATTTGGGGATCGTGGCTGATACCATGTATTTTTATAGGAATGCATTCATTTTGTGAAAATGGGCACCAGAAAATTTTTAACTCTTGCTAAGTTAGAAGAAATTATAAATGATCCAAATTTTTTTGTAGATGAAGATGGTGAGGCTACTATTGACATTGTTGCGCTTCCTCCTGATGACCTCGACATTATGTCAAATGTCGAAGAGATCGATGAAACTCTCTTAGAAGATGAGTGTCCGAAAGATGTTCTCGGTAAATTAGAAGTTCATTCAAGTGCTCTTAGTACAGTCTTCATCATAAATGCAGAGTCAAGTAATGAGATTGTA
The DNA here is from genome assembly GCA_009867245.2 of Adranes taylori. Taxonomy (NCBI): domain Eukaryota; kingdom Metazoa; phylum Arthropoda; class Insecta; order Coleoptera; family Staphylinidae; genus Adranes; species Adranes taylori. The sequence goes on along the minus strand of WYDF02039392.1, from coordinate 2,671 downwards.
ACAGCCTCACAAGTACCCAAAAGCATGAAGAAAAGTGATTCGACGAAAAATTATGCGAAAAAAAGGAAACAAATTCAGATTGGCAAAAAACAAGACCTGACTTTGCAAACAAAATTGGAAACGATAACGATATTGATAGTGCTAGATCCCAAATAATACAGTCACTAGTAGGAAAATCACCAGTCGACATTTTGAAACTTTATTTGATGAAGACATTATGACTTATATAGTCAAACAAAGTATCACATACGCCACTCAAAATAATATACATGACTTTATGTTTTCAACGGACTGTTTCGCAAAGTTTATAGGCTTCTTGCTATTCACTAGATATCACTCACTACCCCAAGAACATATCTATTGGTGCGAAGATGAAGATCTCGGCATTGAAATAGTGAGAAAGTGTTTTACTATAAATAGATATTTAGAAATAAAGAGAAATCTTCACTTCAATGATAAGGCTAAGCTGGACAAGACAGCAAACCCCGATTTCAAAATAAGCCCACTCATACAGAAAATGAACGAGCGATAACTACAATTTGGCGTATTTTCAAAAAAATTATGTATTGACGAGCAAATGGTTCGGTATTACGGTCACCATTATTTCAAACAATTTATTAGGGGAAAACCTATTAGATTTGGCTTCAAACAACGGACAATGAGTTGTGCAGTAACAGGATACTGTTACCACACTGAGTTATACACAGGAAAAAGAAACGATAACTGTGAAATTTAAGGCCTTGGAGCATCTGTTATAATGAAGAATGCAGCTCTTCTTGAAAATCCTTCAAATCATCTGTTATATTTTGACAACTTTTTTACCAGTTTTGGGCTAATGAAAACATTACAAGAAAAAAATATAGCAGCTACAGATGCAGTCCGATCCAATCGTCTGAACAACTGTCCTGTAAAATCTGCCATGAATTTAAGAAGGAATGTCGAGGTAGTTTAGACTATAGATTTAATGTACAAAATGAAATATTTTGTATAGCATGGAAACATAATAAATGCGTCAGAGTATTATCAAACCATCAAGGTGTAGAACCGACAAGTAATGTAAGTAGATGGTCTAATGATGAGAAGAACCAAATCAAAATAGTTCAATCATAATGCATAAATAACTACAATAAATTTACGGGAGGGGTTGACAAATTGGATTGGTATATAAATAAATATAGAACAAAAATTCTTGCAAAGAAGTGGTAATGAAACTCTTCCACTACTAGAATTTAGAAGAAGAATCGCTATGGCATATTTGCAACGGACATCTATTTCCAATCCTAAGGACGCCGCCAGACATTCCTTACAAAAACAAAGCTTGAAACGGGTTCCCGAAGAAATAGGAAAAGACACTACAGGTCACTATTTAGAAAGGACATCTGGAGGACAGCAGCGAAAATGCGCTCGACGCAAAACAATGTGGAAAATGTAATGTTAGTCTTCATGTAGTATGTATGGAAATATGTCATAAAAAATCACTACATAATCTATGTATTTAATGTTATTAGAATAAGTAGACATAATAAATTCAAACAAGTGGTCAAACATTTCCGTCTCACTTCTTTCTATTAAAAAACTATCGCTATCCTTGACTCCCAATTTCCGATTATAGCCCTTGCCGAAAGGAAGCATCTCTTACAAGAATAAGGCTACGTTTATATGATGTTTCTATTTAGGCTACTTAGGCAATATGAGTATTAAAAGTACTTAGGGTATTAGAATTGAACTAAATAAAAATGAAGGCTATGTTTTTTTATTTGTTTAGTTACAATACATGACTACTTTACTTGAGAAAAAACAGCAGCCAGGAAATAGATAGTGGCAAAACCTGATCACATTATAGACAACAAATAATATTACTCTTTATATTATATCAAAACGTTCAAATTTTTTGTTTAACTACATAGGAAAACAATGTAAGAAATAAACATATTTAATGTCATTTTATTTTTAATATGTGAAAGTCGTGAAAGTACTTCCATACATATGATAGCATAATAATTTGTAACAAAACCAAAGTGCGTGCGAGTAGGTTGAATTTAAAACATGTAGGCATTGTATGAGATGAACAGAATAGTTCACCTATTCCTCGCAATTATTTTTTTTTTGACATTTATTAAATACTAAGCTTGTTCTAAGATAAGTTGCTAATATCACGATATTATATTATATAATAATGATCGTTACTTGTTTTCTGAATCACACAACGTCTGTATTTATAGACAGTTATGTGCATAAATATATAATAATTATTTATCTGTTAATAAGATTATTTATTTTAAATCTGAATAAAAAATACTTTTACTTATTTCTATTCCCATTGTTGGAATATAAAATTTCCTAAAAAAATTGCATGTTAACACGATTTGAATTTAATGACAAATTATTTTGTTTCCTCTAGTTAATTTGCCAAACATTAGAAGAAATATATTCTGCCGAAGAGAATAATCATCCTCGCAGCGTGAATAAGTAAAATCTTTTTTTCACATTTAGACTTCTAACCTTAAAACGAAATAATTAAGTATAAAGCTAGACAGGAATTAAATCACATCTATATATATAAAAATCAATGTATGTTTGTAAGGATGTATGTCTGTATGTATGTCCTTTATGCCTGACTACACTATCCATCCGATCGACATGAAACTTTAGGAATTTGTTGAGTACACTC
>WYDF02039391.1:0-25830 GCA_009867245.2 Adranes taylori | reverse complement strand
ATTATTTATTTTTTGAGTTTTTATTATTATTATTGTATATTTAAATAATAATAATAAGTTCTGTATTAATAACTTGAGAACTTGAACATTGCACTGGTGATGTTCAATATTGGTGATGAATTAATAACTTGAGAACTTGAACATTGCACTGGTGAGACTTCTGATACGAAAAATGTAACTAACAAGTCCCAAACTAATATAGAAGTACAAATTAAGTATTTATTCAGCAATTTGTTTCTTCGAATATATTGTTAAATCTCCACAGTATAGACCATTGTTTCTCAAAATTTTAGTATTCGAATTAATAATATCTAAATACTCTGATAGATTTAGTTTTGTGCTCTTGTCTAAGTGTGCAAAAATTTGAAAAAGTTGTTTTGATAAAAGTATGGTTAGTATCGTTAATGTGAAGAGCAAAATTTGAATTTATTTTTTATAGAGTTACAATGCTATAAAAAATATGCTGTTTAAATGTTACAATGCTATACATGAGTTTAAATGCTATACATATTTAAAAGTCCTCCGAGTTTTGCATATACATTTTCAGACAGCTTATACTCTCAATCAAGGACTTTGATTGCCAGCAAAATCCTTCCCTCCCAAGAAACGCGTCCGTCTATTTAAGACATTTGCTCGTTTCTTCCTTATCAACACATTTCTAGTCATTCAGATGCTGACTATGCAGGACCTTCTGTAATAGTTATCAACAAAAAATTGTTATTATTAAAAACAGTTTTGTTTTTGGTCAAAATCGCTCAGTAGATTCAACACAAGTTTTTGGAACGTCCCTTTATTATTGTCTATAGAGTTTTAAAACTTGTTATAAGTTGTTCCTTATTTACTTATGATTTTCGTATAAGTACTTTGGAAGAATGTACATATAACGAACGTAAAAGGAAAATATTCAAAAAAGTCATGAGTCTTTTATATTTCTAATGTGTTACGAATGTAGATACAAGCTAAAAAGGCGGTACGTTTGTATTGTTTAAACAACACGTACATTGGCGATTCATTTCCATATTTTCCAAGGCATTTCTTAAACTCATAACCGTAAAGCCTATACGTATTTGACATGTACATAACACAAATTGTTGAAGCAATTTAATGTTAAATTTTAGGTATGTGGCAAGTTCGTCAACTCAAATACGACGGTACACGCAATCTGCAACTGGACAACATTCTTTTAGTTAGCGCTCAAACCGGTATGTTCATTTACAGCACGTTTACAATAATAGGTGGTCAGTTCACAATAGAACGTAATACGGTAATGGTACTTGTTACGGCCTTAGCATCACTGGTACAGACCACCTGCCAAACTATATTCATCTTAGATGCGTCAAGAAGAAGCTGTGCAACACCCGAACAAATGCGCAAAAAACCAGCGCGCCAAATCGTAACATTTTTATTAGTTACAAATCTTGCTATGTGGGCTATTAATACGTTAGAAAAATCTCGAGCTGAATCACATCCAATTCAGTTGCATTTTTACGGTTTATGGGCATGGACGATAATAACGCATGTATCTATGCCATTAGCTATATTTTATAGATTCCATAGTACTGTTTGTTTGTGTGAAATTTGGAAAAGAGCCTATAAAATGAAACCAGCATATATGTAGCCAAAGCTTAAAATACGTTATTAATTATAACTAAAGTATACAAAGCATTCATAATGAAGTATTCATACCCAAGTGTTTGAAATTTAGTGTTGGTTCTTTTTATAGAGTCTCGATATGATGAATATAAATACAAAATTTATTTCGATATTAATACAAGAATTAACAAAATATCCCAAAGAGATATAGAAAAAAATCTTATGACTGCTATACGAATTTATTTCAAATAACTTAAATATATTGACATTAATTCTCCAAGTTTCTACAAATGCTCGATGTAGAGCCCTATTGTAACACCACAGGCGTTTACACATCGGTTCTGGTCGAGGTGCGTTCATAGAGTTTTGTTCTGGTAGGAGATATTCTTGAGGACGTTATGAGCTTACCACAGATAATAAAAAATGTAAGGTTTTTGTTCCATGGAGGGCATGTTTTTTTTTGTAGAAGTTATAAGTTTACCGGAAATAATAACATTTTAGTTCATTTCCTTAGTTAGTCACACAAATCAAGACGTCACTACCCCATGTCCCTCACCCTGAAGCACACGTCTGTGGTGGCTTGAAGGAGCCACAACAGTATCACTCAGCATTTCATTTGGCCAATAAAGTGTTACCGCAAGAGATTATTGAATGGACCTGTAGTGGACCATATCTTGTAAATTAAGATCAGAAACCTCTTCTATCAACTAAAATATCTTTTTCCAAGAAAAATTCAAATCTGTCGGTGTGCTAAGCAGAAAGTGTCATAATTTTTCAGCAACATATTACAACATAACTCTTGTTATGTCCTGAGAAGTTGTTAGCCGCTGGATTTGATTTCTGCAATGTCTCAAGAAATTGTGAACATCAGTTTTGAAGCATCCCAAGCTGCTTTCTCTTTCCCTTCAACAGTAGTATTAGAAGTTTTACTCTTAAATAATTGTCGAATTTGCGAACCGGGAAAGATAACCTCCATCTTAGCAACTTTCAGATTCGTGAATTTTATCTTCAAATGCGTCAAGACATTCCCTTCATGATTCGTTGCTTTCACTATATTCTTCTTAAGTGCAAATGTAGCAAGAATTTCAGTGCAATTTTATGAAGTTTCAATTTGATGAATGGCACAAGTGCAAGAAGTGTTTACTTTCATCCTCAAATTATGCGTGTTTCCTTTGCTACGTAAATAAAATGTGGATTTGTTTAGGAATATGGATATGTCCACAAAACTATTCATTTTCACTCGTTCAAACAAAATTTTATCCATATAGTTTGAAAACTTGATAAGATAGTAAATAAGATCGTTTAACTAGCGAAAATTTTGGAACTAGTTGTCTAGTGTTGTCAAGTGAAACTTGAAGAATGAACTTTCACGTTTAGTTGAAAATTTATTTATTAACGTAGTCATATGTTTTATTTTTGTATCATTTGATCTGAATATATTTTTTATAAATAAAAAAAAAATTATTTCAATTATTATATGGTAAAATTTTAGTTTCATTCGTTTGTACTGATTTTTTTTAAATAAAATTTGATACTTTTTACATCATTGGATCAAATTTTTACAATAAATATACCATAGTTTTAAAGAAATTAACTTAAAAAAATATTCATTTAAAAATAAAACCTAAAAACATTTTTTAAATAATAAATTATTAATTTGGACTTCCAGAATTATTTTCCATTGTAGTAATGTTTTATCCTAGTATAAGATTTCCTAGTTTTTACCTACTATCGTACCTTCAGTTGTCAGTAATAATATAAATAAAATTAAACTATATTGTAGAGTAATGTAGACTCAATTAAAGTATATATCATGTGGCAAAGTGTACAACATACAAAATACATTTGATCGCATTGGATACAAAAATTATATTAACATGAGTTTTCTGTTGTAGAAAGTGAAAATACGTTGTTACCAGCTATTTGTTTGTTCAAACCGATGTGAGTACTTTCTATCATCAAACAATTTATTAGTCATAAATATCGAGTTTGATAAAATAGAAATGTAACTTTACTATACACAAAATAACGAATTTCCACCAGTTAATTGAATTCATACTACTTGGAGTGGTCCAAGAGGGCTGTAAGTTTTTATTAAAGTTTTTCAATTTTTATTAACAAAAATCAAATTTCTTACATTATTTACAATATGCAATGTATCATTTTTGTTGGGAATTGATTTACATAAAACGACTGCTAGCTACACAGTTGTACATAGTGTCGTATTTAGTATTTCATTCTGGAAGGGATTCACTTTTTGCTTTTCGATGAAAAATCTTCACGAGTGGGAGAAGATCACTTTGAGGTTTTTATCTTTCCGTATATACGTACACAGAGGGTACATAAAAGACATGAAAATCTTCGATGCAAATTTTCGATTTCGTGCTTTTGATTCATAAGTACATTTCGGAGGTACATGAATTCAAACAAAGTGGTTTTTTGAAAAATGTCTGGCTGTATATATGTCTGTGTGTTCAAATTGAATAACTCAAATCCTTTTTTTTCCATTTCAATGAAATTAACTACACAAGCGTGTGATTTTTGAGCCCAGTTCACCAACCAATCTGAGCCTATCTTGAAATTTGAATTGTGTCAAAAATTCAAACAGGAGGCTGAAAATTTATACAGTTCTCACAACGTCACACAACTGCTTATACCTTTTGTTGACTTAAGTCCGAATAGAATGCGATGTTTCACGCCCGAAGTTGAATATTTTTGCGATATCTCCGAAAGCTTTGTAGATAAAAAAATCAAATAAACTACGTTAGACTGTACTTTAGAAATGCTTTTGTTCCTATTCAAAATAATATTTTGAGTATATACAGGCTATTTATAATTTTTCTGACCTTTGTCCAGAAAACAGCTGTACAACTTGTTTCTGTATCAAAAGATCCTTTTATGCTAAAGCGATATAAGCGGTGTTTTAAAAACGGACTATTTAGATTTACAGTAATTTGACCTTGAGAAAAAATGTATTATGTAAAATAACTGTTTATTTCGGCAACATGAAACTTAGAATGCATATATGAGACTAAGACCTCAATTTTGAGCAGTGTGAGCAAATGAACACACTGAGCTGATTTTGAGTCCTAAAAACATAACATCCTGTATTTTTATGTATTATGATAGTCCTCGTGATTCTCTGTAAACAATACTCAATCCAGGGTTTTAACTTTAAAAGTTTCAACAATATAGTCCCTAAAACTTTATGAATTATCTACAAAGGTTAAACATATATTCACGTATTCATTCACTAAAGAATAGCAGATGCGAGATAACTTATAGAAGTAAATATTTTACATTTTATGAGATCTATAAGATAATACTCTTGTAATTAATAAATGTTGTTGTCAGTGGCGGGTTCAAATTATAGTTTTTGAAGACGACTCAAACATCACACAATACTGCACCCGAATTTCCTATTTAATTAACTATAATTTATTTTTGTATAAAATAACGGTTTGAAGTCGGTTAACTCTGCTCTAAATCTGCGACTGAATGTTTTGAAAATGGCATACAAATGTTTGAATAATCTCCACCACTCCCTGAATACACTACTAACAGTATGAAATGTACGCACACATTCATACTTTAGAAGAGATTTCTTTTTAAATTCTTGAAAAGTACAGTTTAGAGAAGAAATAAAATGTTGACATTGGAAATTCATATCAACTGGATAGTTTTTCTTATTTGCATACATTGAGTGTATGCAAATGTGTAATGTGCATTGAGTGTATGCAAAAATGAGTTTTAAATACGAGAAGAATTTTGGTAAAGTTTGGGTTTCTGAAGTTAAATCATTTGTTCAGTATAACATACGATTCTATAATAGACTTTCTCAGTTAGAAATATATCTGAAGTATATATAATATGTGATCCAAATTATAAATGTACCTGTTTACACTTTTTATAATCCACTAAGTCTTTAATATAAAAGTAGTATTAGTAACTAATTTTATATTCCCAATCTGCGATACTTGTAGAACATATACCAAATATTTATTTTATAAAACTATTTCATTTTGTTTCATTCTGTTTAGCATTAGATCGACATAAGTACAATTAATATTTTTATACCAATTTTATATTATAATAATAGATAGCATTTTATACCTTTCGTAATATTGTATCATACAACTAAAATGTTTACAGAAATATTCTTAAAAATATACCTTTCGAATAGTTGATAATGCTCATGATTATAAAATTTTGGTATTTTATTTAAAAGAAATTGTGAAATATATTTATTTTAAAAAGTTTTAGGCCTCAATTCGATAGACCTCAAATAACTTCGTACAATTTAGGGATCAAATTATATCAATATATTATATCCTACCATATAATTGTACATAGTTTTATTTGTATACATCTTCGTACTACATATTTATAGCTTTTATACTCTTAATCTAGTAATTAGAATTACATGTATGTGTTATTTAACAAAAACATATAACGCAAAGTCCGAATTCACAATGAAGACTGACTTTTGACTAATGTACAAAATACATTTAATAGTATGTATAAATAATAATGATGGCTTTAGATATATTCAAATATAGCAACGGATTTAGTGAAGTAATGCAAATAGTGAAAGTTGTAATATATCCATATATACTTATTTAACAAAGTTATCAACTCAAATTATTTAAGACGCTCTTACATATTATCTACAGATGCGCGGAATATTCCAGTGCATTTGTTAAGTCACCCAATTATCACTTGACAAACAAGTTTGACTTTGTCACCTGGATATTTATTACCTCCACAAGTTCAAAGATGTATCTAACTTCATCTCTTAAGTTAGTCGCTTTACGTTACACACGTTTAAACTTTAAATAAAAAGACTGAACGCAATTGCGTAAGTTAGAAAGCCTTTAAGCCAATTTCATCTCATGCACCGGTTTACGCTACACACTCATGCAACTTGGCTCTTTCAATCCTAATTGAGTAATGTGCTTGGGCGTCTGTAGCATACTTTAGGAACAATATGTAAGACATATGCTATGTGAAGAAAACCCAAAATGACAGTTATTTATATATTCAATTCCAGATCGAATACTAAAGCTTACAATATTAACACGATTTTCTAAATTACATTAATTCACTAACATTAAATACACAAATACAACACTAAATTCGCTACATATAGGTTTCACAAACCAAATAACTAGTTCTAAAAAATACCTATGCTGTAGTATTTCCAGAAAACAATCAAGTGGTCTATATTGATTAGCGACAGAGTTTAGTGAAATTTCTCGACATTTACGTCAGAATCAGCATTTTCACTTTTACGCATCTACAAAATGTATTTAATAAGATAAAATTTTCATCACACTGTAAAGTAATTAATTTTCATTCTGTCAATATTGGGAGTTTTGTCTAGTTTTATCACTTTCATTTTCTCTATCAGCGTCATCTTTTTTTTTGACCTGTACACAGTATTCTTTATCAGACATATGTCATAATTTATATTATGCACTATGTTACTTTTTAAGTTCAAATAAGGAATTATTATTAACAACTAACTTATTGTTAGAAACCAAAATGTTTTCCGAAATATATTACAGTAGAGCCCGTCTTATCCGACCTTCGCTTTTCCGACATTACGTCTTATTCGACGTCTCCCGCAGAAAAAGCAACCAGGCAATGAGAAAATGCGCCGCTTGTTAGCAAGCGCCTAGTTTTTGACATTGAGTGTGCGCTACCACAGAGGTTGCGCGACAGACTGTACACACTACAATTCGCGTGTGTGTGTTCCTTTAGCCTTTGTCTCAAGTGTCATTCATCCATAATCTCACTTCGCTCTGTCAGTGTAGTGCGTTTCGTTATTGTTTTTATTGAGTACAGTAGCTGTTGCTATCGTGTGTTAAGGGTTGTTATTACTGTGTTATTGTTTTTATTACAGTACTTTACATGCTGTATTGATTATTACGCTATTACAGCAACGAAAAAGAAATAGGTTGTTGTATCGATGCAACAAAAACTTGAGGCAATCAAACGACTGAACAGAGGGGAGACAATGCAGAAGGTTGCTGATGATTATGGCGTCGGACTGGTAGCAGTAGGAGATTGTAATGGAAAAAGAAATGATTTGAAATAGAAAAATGGTGTGTTCTTCAAGGCTCAATGAAAGTGCATTAAAGGAGAGAAACACGATGAAAATTTGTGAATATGAACAAGTAAGTGAGACTTTGTACTTATGGTTTACCCAGTTCAGAGACAAAGGTGTAGCTATTTTGGGGCCTATCCTGTAGGAAAAAGCGTTGTATTTTCTAAATGAATTTAATGAAGGTGACGCAGAATTCACAAGTGTTGGGTGGCTCGACAGGTGGAAAAAACGTTACGGAATCCACCAGTTAAATGTTTGTGGGGAGAAACTGTCCTCAAATGTTGAATATATGAATGAATTTCGTAAATAATTTCATCTCTTTATTGAAAATGAAAGCCTTACAGGCAATCAAATTTTCAACTGTAATGAAACAGGGCTTAACTTAAAGTTGTTGTCTAGTAAGAGTCTTGCAGCAATGCATCAGCGAAGCATAAAAGGAATCTTGCAATGATCGGGAAATCAGAAAATCCACGAGCATTCAAAACAATTGCAAAAACTGCTCTTCCATTAAAGTATTGCAATCTTTGCTGAAAAGTGCGTGGCTGAGCAGAGAAATTTTCAAAGAATGGATTTTTAAGGAATCTGTTGTTTCTACAAAAAAAATATTTGAAAAAAATCTTCCAAGAAAAGCCGTATTATTGTTAGACAACGCACCCGAGCGCAGACAAGCTTCACGATAGCGACATAAAGTCGATGTTTCTACCACCGAACGGCAATTTGCCAACCAATGAACCAAGGAGTTTTGGAAACACTTAAAAGAAATTGCCGAAGAAAGTAACTATCGACATTGTTAGAACAAGCTGATGGTGGGTAGGGTGATGTGATGACTGAATTGAAAACCGTTAACGTAAAGGATGTAGCTTATTGGGTTTCAAGGGCCTGGGCTGACATAAAAGCTTCAACAATTGCTAAATCATCGAATAGGTTGTTAGGAGAAACAGCAACTGAACATGAGTATCCAAAAATTACTGAAGAAAGCGTTCTTCCTGTAGTACAACGCATCCCTGGATTTGAGGAAGTTGAATGTTGGTTGAAGGAAGACAATGAGTACGCTTTAACAAACGAATAAATTGTTACTCTCCTAAAAAATGATGGCAACGATATTGACGATGATCAACCTGCTGTCAATCTTTCAAAAGTATCCCATGAAAATGCAGAAAAGCCCTCGAAGTCACCATGGCATACGTTGGGCATAAGAAGCTACGGGGATTGATGCTCCAAAGATGACGGGACTTGGCAGCAAAAAACGGGAATGATTGTCGAAACAGACGATCACAACATTTTTTACCTCGTCATAAACTATGTACATACAGAACTTTTAATATCAGTAAAATCTTTGTAGCCCTATACATTAGCAACTTAAACATTATGAATTTGTAAAATTTTAACACATTTTTCTTTTCCCGATTTTTGAACCCTTTCCCTATTATCCGACACTTTCTCTTATACGACGTCATGGCGGCCCGTTTAAGTCCGATAAGCGAGACTACTGTACCTTATTTGGCGTAAAAGTAATATGTCTTTAACTATGTCCATTTGGGCAAAAGATGGACATAGTTAAAGCACTTACTTTTCTACAGTAAGAAGATTTCGTTATTGGAAATAATTTTATAAACTCAATGCGTTCTTTTATGTAGGCATATTTTCTTCATCTTTTTACCCTGAACTGTGTTATTACACATATTTTCTAAGAGTTCTCTATTTTGTTTCCACTTTATAACAATGCACATTGAGAAACATGTAAACCCTTGAAATTGATTATATTCGGGTCTCGTTTCGGCTTTGGAGGGTAGTATCATCTGTGCCCATTCAATAAAATTTAATGGATTGATTATATCTAACTATTTTGAAGTAAATTGGACTTACGTTATATGTTTGATAACTTTAAAATCGACTCATATGATATACAACATGTTTCTTGGATATTATAATTGTGTCAATATTATAGTAAGGCAATACGTCAAAATATTGTGCCATATAAAATTATTTATTTCTTATATTTATTATTCTTCATAACGACAATTATTAGCGAATTTAATTTAAGTTGTGACATTTGTTATATGCTAGAATATTTTATTATGTATATAAAACGTTCATAAATGTTATTTGTTAGTTTTTTAATTAATTTATTTGATGTTATATTCCATTATTATTATTAATATGAAATATAAAACTTATTAAATATGAAGTATAAAATAATTTGTTTTTTTATGTAGAACTTTACGTTGTTTGTGCTTAGAAATGTGAATAAGCATATTATAATGTTCTATAATTTCAATTTATGTCAATAAATAATCGCTGGCATTGTATAAATAATTTCAAGAAGTTGGGCAATTTTAATTCGCTGCGTGATCTGTGAAATATAAACTGCTAATACCTATCTGTACTTATTTACATTGTTCCGCAACGTCGCTTCGTCAGGTATGTAAATATTCAAATACTATGACGTATTCATTCCTACCAAACATTGTTTTACTTAAAACATTTCATTCCTACCAAACATTGTTTTACTTAAAACATGTTTTCCAATTGCCAGTTTTATTGGGATATTTCATTATCCATACTACTGTTTACAAGACATTTCAAATTTATTATCTTGACGTTTGTCCTGGATTAAAGACCGGTGCTCTGCATTAATAAATATCCCGGACACCTATAACAAATAGATGTCCCGTATTAACCCCACCGCGACATGCGATTTTTGCGCGTAGTAACCCCCTAGGCCCCGGATTATCTTATATCTTATGATGAAAATGGTCACTCTAATATAAATACTTCCATATAAATAGTTAACTTATTTTTCTACTACTACATTTTAAAATTAAATCTCATCAAAACCAGACATGAACGATTGAGAAGTTTAAAAGAAACGGACGATAGAAATTCAGAGTAATTTGACCTTCAAAAAAGTGCACTAGGGAATAATCGTTCCTATGAAGGGTAGACAACAGAACTATAATGGTTCTCTTGATTCTCTTTAAAAATACAGCACCCTAAGGAGTCCAGCGTCAATGATTTCGTAGATGTAGCCTATAATATTCTAAAAAATTTCCATGATTACTCAGATTAAATATACACTTATAACGGCTTCACAATACTAAATTCAGGAAAGATTTAGGAACAAATATTTTACACTTTACGAGATTTATAAACTAAAAGTAAAACTATATATTATATTAATAAATGAAAAAATATTAATATAAACCAATATTAATTAAACTTAATAAACAAATGGTAAGGGCGCCAAACTGATGGCAGATATATTGGACTCGAATACTCTTATTTCTTTAACTATAATACAAATTTTAGATTATATGGGACTTTGACTAGCTTGACCCAATTTCCTATATCGAACAGTAACTACTGCTTTAAAAATTTTTATTTTGTTTGTTCTTCACTAGACAGTAAAATGCAAAAGTTTACGAATCACGCATTTGTCGCACGGCTATAAATGTACATTTATAAGTGAATTCCGTAAATCGAACAAGAGCTACTGCTTTAAAAATTTATTTTGTTCTTCACTAGACAGTAAAATGCAAAAGCTTACGAATCATGCATTTGTCGCACGGCAATAAGTGTTCGTTTCTAAGCAAATTCACAGTTACTCTAATCAGCCGTAGAGCAAATTTAACGTAAAATTACTAGACTAGTAAATGGGCAGCAGTAAACAGATACCTTCTTTTAAATGATGTTTAGTCAATGTTCTAACTCTCAGTATACTGAATAGAGGAAGGCATACCCGTGCACGTACGAATTATTGTTCCAAATTTACCACTTTATCTAGAGCTCAAATATTATAACATATAACAGTACCCCACCAAAGACCAATATAAAATAGTCAACAAATATGACTTTGAATAATGTACGAAATTGAACAACAGAAACTAGGATACAACATTATAGATAACAAAGTAAAGACCAACATAGAAATTTAAAAAAAAAACGCCAGTATACATGACCATTATACTAAATCCTATAGAAGACCGCATAAAGAATCGGTTAACACAAATAAAGGTTTTAAAAAACAACGCAGAACGGCATAGAATCCTTCTATAATCTCCTGGATTTCAGCGAGAAATGCCAAAACAAAAAATATTTTAAGAAGAAGCTAAAGGATTTGTACAATAATAGCAAATAAATAGGACGAAAAATATTGTATTATTATTATTAGTGTTACTATTAACGTTGTATTTTCACTATTATTATTATTAATGTTACAATTTTTGTATTAAAGGTATTTTTTTCTATACTAATGTGAGGTAATCATTGAGCTTCAAAGCAGTTTACTGTCTGCTCCAATGATCGCTATACACAAGTTTGTACCATACTTAAGTACTTAAATAAAAAATAACATAACTTCAACATCATATGACCTAAATATTTTTCCCAGTAAGGTGGGTTTATTCCGAAAACAATAAAAGCAAAATAGGATATCGTATCATACATCCAACATTGATAAGTCGATCGCGAATTTTCTATATCAATCATTCGTTAAAACGCTTACTTATTCATAGATAAATATTTTATATGTAATTAAAATATAAACGTAGAAAACAATACATGTTAATTTATAACAAATAAATTGCATACTCTTAAAACCGTGAAACTGAATTCTTTTAAATATAAATGCCTATATATTACTAATGCCTGATTTCTCAATTTGTTCCAATAGGAGTTTCAGATTTGTATCAAACAAATCACATCTTATTGGCATCTCTAAAGAATAAAAAGGATTCTTTAAAGCGTAATCGGCATATAATTCATAAATTCTTTTCAGCAAAATATCGATACCAGCTTGCGATGGTTCTGCTACAATCATCATTTTAACACCAGTAATTGTTTGAAAGCAATGTAATTTAAATGTATCAGCTTCCAAAATTTCAATACCAGAACATTTTGGTTCTGGACTTAATTGACTAGCAATTGCAAATAATGGATAGAACATACTAGCCAGAAATATTTTTTCATTTGTTGTCATCTTAGGTCTACCAAATTTCAAATTTATAGGATAGTTATCTTTGTTGGCTATAACTTCTAAAGCATCTCGGCCATCTTCTAATAGAAATCCAGTTACAGTCATTCCATTTATTGCATATAAAACATGACCGACTAAAATGTAAGAAAGAATACATTCAAAAATCAATAAAAAATAACTTCTGTATAAAATACCATTTATTCCATCTCTTTGTCCAAATTCTACCACGATTTTCTTATTTTCCGTGCTCAATCTAATATCTAGTGGATACGAGAATGTTTTTTCGCACTCAATTTTGGGTACATTATTGTCATGATTAAATATTAAACCTCCAGATTTAGATACAATATACACACCAAAAATTACCATATTTATGCACTGCAAAGAGTGAATTTCACATTTTTTATTTAAAAATAATTCGAATAGGTAATAGTAAGAGTAATGACTGATTATGTTATAATCAAAGAGTAATTAATAACCAGTCATAACCTATTTTTGACGCATTTGAACTACTTTAGCTTTATACTTAATGATAAATAACTGTAGTGACATTGCATTTCAAATAAAAAACTACACTATTATGGGCTTAAAATTGGAACAAAAACTACAGTTCCGCAATCTTTTATATACTGGAAGGCTTTATTTAGCTATCCATATTAAGCATAGTATTAAAATAATTAACATTTCGTGTATCCACAAACAGAAACAGATCAATCGAACTCAAATCCGCATTTCACTCAAAATTTATGTCATATTTAATTAAGGATTAATAGAAATATTCGAATGGATTATATGAATGGTAAATTTGAGCCTCTTCTAAAGTCAGGAAGTGTAAATATATAATATATCTGGCAATCCCAATAGATGTAATGACGATTACGATTTGACTTCACTTTTCTGATCTTGAGAGCGAGGTTAGGAATTAATTATAACATTTAAATACATGTCTTGTTTTTATTACAAAAGCAACATGACACAAACCAGTGAAATTAGCAAAAAAGTAAAAACTGTAATTTATAATTTAACGTAAAAATTATAATTGAAGAAGTATATATTTTTTGCCATAATGGTTTAATTGGAAGGTATAGCGTAACGTAATAATGCACGATAATATGCAGCGGCTGTGACGCAACTATAAAAAAAAGTGAGTAAAAAACATATTACTAATGAACAAACATCCAATGGAGGTAAACACATCATCTAGAAACTGACCATACATTCAAAATAGAAAGGACTACATGAAGAACCACAAGGCACTAAACTGACACGCCTGGGACTACTTAAAATAAAACAAACTAAGGGAAACGAGAAAAACAACTGCTTAAATGACTAATTTAACCTACAAAAAATTCCAACATTTATTATCTAAACGAAAGCATCCACGTCTTCGTAAATCACCATAGAATAGGAAAACCCCACAACTAAACAATCAATAAGCAGAGAAGCAATAAGTCACTTGAAAACTACTACACGTACACCATACCACCGTCAATATATAACTAACAGCATTAAAATCACATTCTCGTAAGTTAAGTATAAATACAACATTCATACCATCTCATACAATTCAAATCAAACCAATAAACAAGAGATCCAATTAAAAATGTAAATAAGTATAAACATCCAATAATTGGAAAGATCTATCGCATTTCAAATATTTTAACTTCATTTTGTTAGTATATTTAAATTTTTTTAAAACTGTAGGTCCAATAATAGTCCATTTTGAGAATTTGGAATAGTCACGGATTCTCAGTTAGATTGAATTGTTTTGGAAATTCAATTCGATATTATGGAACGAACTTAATTTGGACGTGAAAAGAGCTCCCATGGTATAAAATTAAGACGTAGATATAATTCGGAAATCAGTAAAAATAGAACATACGATATGAAAAATGTATTAATAATGTGGTGACTTTGACAATACAACTTAGAAACTTATGTAAAACACATTTCTTTTTCTGGCAGCATGAGCATGAACCTACCTTAAATAATATTAAGAAATCTCTAGCTTCTTCACCAGTTTTGACACAGCGAAGCCTACTGTAATTTCGTGCGTTCTTTACAAAACTCTTGTGGATCAGTATCGCTCTAGAATAATGTGCCAGTAGCGTATTTATCAAGCGCGTTCACAAAAATAAAACGGGAATATGCGCAAATTAAGAAAACAATAAAGTTAGCAATAAACAGCAAAGAAAGTTAGCAATAATTGTTGCTTGTGAGAAATTTCATTAATATATTTATAGGCGACCTGATGTGACCATAGAATTTGATCATAGTCCATTGGTTACAATATATAGACATATTTATTTGTCACTACAGTTTAAGCCCAATTACAAGCAATACATTATATAATGTACACAAGGTGTCTCTTAGAGCTCTCAAATATCAGATGTGTTTCGAAATTCAACTTCTATGTTAAATATGGACCTGTCACCAAATGTGTTCTTAACTTCTGTTTAGACGCCTTGAAGCCGATGTTCTTCCAGTTGCTAGGACACATATTATATTCTTTATAGCCACGTCTCAGATATTGGGTAGCCACTAATCGAACGCTAGGAACTTGTATATTGTGTTTATTGCGAGTGTTATGTTGGTGAATATCTTTTCTTCTTACGTATTCTGCTTTGATTTTGTGTACTTCACAAATTACTTTAAATGCGTACAAATCTGGTGCTGTGAGAATTAATTTGTTGTTTTGGACTAATAGCATACATGACACATTATCTAATACACCTTATAGCTCTCATCGCTTTTTTGTACTAATAGAACTTCTATTAAATGTACTGTGCAGACCAATATTTCTATTCCATAAGAAGCATAGTAAGTACTCTTCGCGGCTCTTTTACTAGTTGCTTGGCTATTCTCCTAACTGCGTACGTTGCATTTGATAACCTTTGGCTAAGTTGATCCACGTGGTTATTCCAAGTTAGTCTTGCACCTATTAGTATCCCAAGAAACTTTACACTTTCATAAGTTTCCATCTTCCTATCCATTGCCAAACTTATTACAGTGGTTTTGTCCTTGTTAACTATTAGCTCATTATTATTGAACCATTCGTTTACTACCTTGGAATAGTTTTTTTAAACCTTGCTGTACTAGCTCCTCAGTTCCTCTGCTGCTGAAATACCATCTGCATACAATACTGAATGAATGCAACTGTATTGTCCTAGATGATTAATGAAAATTATGATGAATAAAGGATCCAAAATCGACCCTTGTGGTATTCCCCTTGTAATATTTTTAGCACACTAATAGTTCCATCTTTATAAACTGCTTGTTTTCTATTTGTTAGCTAGGAGTTCATAAGTTGTAGTGCAACACCTCTGATGCCGTAAAATTCCATTTTTTTTAGACAAAAATTCATGTATCATTAAATCAAAGGCTCTGCTTATTAATAGAGCTGGGACGTACATCTTTTATGTTAATCTAGAGCCTTGCATATGAATTCCATTGCTGAGTGCATAGCAGACGTAGTGCTTAAATTTTCGTGGAATCCAAATGGTATCGTACATAGATATCCATTCTTAGTAAAAAACTATTTATTTTGATAGCCATAATTTTTCTAATATTTTTGAGAAGACTGGTAAAATTGATACTGGTCTATAATTCTCGCATTTTGCTGAGTCACCTTTTTTGTAAATTGGATGCACTTGTGCTACTTTTAATTCATATAGAAAATTTTCTTTTAAGAGACATTCAAAAATGTCTCTTAAAGATGAGAACTTTTATTTTTCATTTCTCGGATGATGCTGCTTATTTCATTTTCAAGTAGTAGGCCAAAGATAAAGGGATGTTCCATTCGTTCGCGTTATGTTCACTGCATTAGTGTTAAGTTGTTGATTTGGTTACATGCTCAATAGTTTTATCGGCTATTGAGATAAAGAACTCGTTAAATGCCTCGCACTTCGGGGTGTCTATTCTGTCTCCCCCTGTCACTCCTTCCTATTATGTTTCCATTTATTATTGACCATATTACTTTGTTTTTATTGTCACATTCTTCAATTTGTTTCTTATTGTTCATTCTTTTTGTTTCTTCACATAAATTTATATATAGAGCTTTATATGCTGTCAGCGTCCTTAGGCTTTCCTCATTACCTCTTGCATTTTGGAATACCATCATTGCTTTTAGCGCATATTTCATAGCTTCTATTTGAGGATTACTATACATATTTTTTTGTTTATATCTAGTATGATGTATTGGAAACGCTTTCTCGAAATTATATTCATAGATTGCATTTTCTTATATTTGCTACTCGGGCACTTTAGTTTTGTAGATTTCTTCCCAATTTTTGTGACCTAATAGTTTTTTAAAGGTCTCAGTATTCTTGTTATAAATTCGTTTTGTTACGTTATATACGGCACCTGCTATGCAAATTACAATGATTTTCATATAGAACCAAGCGTACGATAGAACGAATATTAACTGGATATGATATGTTACATCGTTAGCAATTTCTGAAATATAACCAAATGTCTTCAAACTTTCTTGTAACAACTTCGCATGCTACTAAAACCGTTAAATTGCTAGGATACTAATTTCATTAGATGATTATTATAGTGAACTATATGTCGCCATACTTTCAAGCTCTATGATGTTCTAATCTCCGCTTAGATGTACAATAGTAGAAAAATACCAATATAGAGTTTTAATAATTTTATTTAAATTTTTACAATAATTCTGCCTTACCATTTTAAAACAAACAGTAATAAATAATAAACTAGATATTAATAGAAATATTTAAAAATATCACAAAGCCATCAAAACAGAATTCATAAAAATGTAAGGTATAACAGTTATCTTATGGAATATGATGACTATTAGTTTTTAATTAAAACGAAATAACATGATATATATTAACTTACATAATACACATATGTAACACTATCAATTTCTGTGTTATAAATTTATTCATTTAAAAGCCGACGTTTATCACTTTCAATATTGTATGTGTTTCAAATTAAATTTACAGTTGGTACTATATTTTCATCAAAAATTTCCATTTACATACTTCTTGTCATTAAATATATAAATTTACTTAAATACATTAAAATCACATTTTTTTTATAATGTATAAATATTTTATGTAATATTTGCAGTTTACAATTTTTTTTCAAATTTCACTATTTTATCATTATTTAAATCAATTAATTTTGTTATTAAGTTTTTTCTCAGTCCATTTATTAGGTACTAATTTTAATATCACAATTTCAAAACCGCTGAACAGAGCAATATTAATTTTTTTTTCAACTATAAATCTCTTAGTTACATTAAATATAAAATTTAATTTGACTTCAAAGAGCCACTTTATAGAAATTGCTCTACAACAAACTTGCAAAAATAATTGATATTGCTATCTCATGCAGTTAGTTTTCCTTTGCCCAAATAATTGCCTACATTTTATAAGTATTAAAGTTTTCAAACATTTGTTATTTACTTTGGCGATATATAAGAAGCATATAAACAAAGTAAATATCGAAAAGTATATAAGTTTAAACTTTCATTTAAACAGATTGCTCCGTAAATAACATTATGGAGTAACGTTACGGATTAAATTATTATTTAGCACAATATATTTATTGATGAATTTATTAAAATGATATTAAACGATTACATCTAATAATAAAAACGATAACGAGAAATTGCATGGTAACTTGTAAAGGCACTTAAATTCAATTTGATTTTGTGGCCCGTTACTTATGGAATAGCTGGTTTGTGAATAGCTAAATATAATAAATCACGAGCAGAATTATTTAATTTATAATTATCAGCTAAATTTAATCAAAAAATATTGGCAGTTGTCTGGACAAGGCGCTACCCATCAAACATAAAACATCCTTTTTTGTATTTGGTGTTTGCATCAATTTATAAATCTATAAACTAAAGTACTAAGTTTGATAGTAATAAAAGATTTTGTAAAGGAATAAATCTTCTTATGACCGGGATCCTTTTTATGTTAGAAGTAATTGTTCCTTTAAATTCTAAACATGAAGATAACAAGTTTTAAACATAAACTATATTCCAGTAAACCAGAGTTCACTTATATCCAACTTCAATCACAATCACACCGCATTTGCAGCTTAATATAAAATGAAATGAAACGTTCACAAAAGTCAGCCCCTTAAACCCAAATGAAAATTCGAATATGTTAGGTTAGTATATTGACTTGAATATAAATATCCTGATGAACGGAGTAGCCAAATAGTTTTGCCAAGATATTCAAGCGTGTATACTTTGGATAGGCTTAATCAGAGATTATACTCTTTACTTTATCCACAAGCTACACGGTATGTTACGGTTCAACACGGTATATTATTCATTTTTTAATGTACTTCTCATAATTCAGTGTGATATTGGAAACGAATTGGGGAAAATGCCGTTTAAATAATAAGGATCGCTTCGTTCTCTAGCCATTAGTTGTCTAATTGAGCTGAGAGCTCATTGTAATTCTATTTAATTCAGCTTTATTGACATAATTTTGATTAGTGCTAATAAAGTTGAATTCCTAAAGCGAGCAAAGTCATAGAAGCAATGCAACAGCTACATGCAATAATAGGGGTTGTTTAACATAAGTCTTGAATGCAATAACTATACATATAAGTGTAACGAAGCCACAGTAACAAAATATTTTTTTTATTCTAATATGCATATGCAATTGGTAATCCTTCGGTTTATTTAAACCGAACGTAAGATCTTACGTTTTTTATGTTAGCTTTAAATATGTATAATTATGCTTTTCTTATGTTTATAGG
The DNA here is from genome assembly GCA_009867245.2 of Adranes taylori. Taxonomy (NCBI): domain Eukaryota; kingdom Metazoa; phylum Arthropoda; class Insecta; order Coleoptera; family Staphylinidae; genus Adranes; species Adranes taylori. Next base: position 6,403 of record WYDF02039391.1, on the reverse strand, counting down.
GTACGTCTTTATGCTTAGGGTGTTCCAGTTGTAACACATATTCAAGAATGATAAGGTAAGTCGTATTAGGCTGCTATTTTAACTACACAATCAATGTTTAACATATTTTCGTTAAAGTACCATTCTGTGGAGAGCCGTGACGAATCGTTCATAATGTAACATTGAATATTTGGCATTTAAAAAGTTAAGATTTTAATTTCTTTCCGAACCCTAGGCTTTAGCTTACGATATAAATATTGTGCAGCTTGTTAAGCATAAATTCTCTCCTCCTGCAAGGTTTGCTTGCTTTACTTTCGTGTTCATGAATCATACATTCGATGTGTCTTAGAACAAAAAGCAGCTTTTTGGTCTATAAATTTGAATAGTAAATTCAAAATCTAAGGCACATCGATAATCCCTGAAAAATCACTTTCATTGATTTCTCTGTATATTAATAATTCTAATTGTTATTTCCATAAATTTGTTCACTTCGCAGATCCACAAAACGTTTTCAATTCATCTAAAGAACAGGACTTTGTGCAACATTCATCCGAGACACCGCGCTTCTTTCTTCGTACCCTGAGTAGGCTTAGAGCTTCTTCGCGACTTTTGAATGGTAATGTTTTAGTGTTCATTATGTAATCGGATTGCAATTCTACATCGCGCGTTCTTCCTGTAAAATAAAATTGTAATATTAGGTATAATGCTGTTTTTTTTTCAAGGAAGCTTCAAAACGTACCCACTGATTTTTTACTTTGTAAATATATAGGCAATTTTGTCTAAAGCCTTAATTCGTAGATTTATATAGTTTTTGAAATTGAATCATATATTTGACATAAAAATTTTACGTCCTAGGTAATGCAAAACATTTAATGATTTTGACTATAAACCGAGCATATCTAAAATGTTTGCTATAGGCATTTATAACTTATAACTGGTATTTGGTTATTGTGACAATACTGTTAATTGGAAAAAAATAACTGAATCCTTAACAATAGTTTCTTAACTACTAAAAGATTATTTCTAATAATCTCTTATCTACTATTTATTTATTTACGGGATACCCCCAATATATAACAATTTTTGCATTAGCAGAAATATGAGTTTGGCAATAAGTTTTCCAAAATATAATATACATATATATTATATAACAGATACACAAAAATGAAGCAAATTTAAACAATTAATCAAAAACAATCAATTACAGGGAAATGTAAGTAGAAGTATAAAATATGAAAGCAAGAACTAATATAAAGTAAATTACATAATTTATAGAATAAACTTAAATCTATGAATAAAAATAGAGATCTAGAAATACTTATGCACACATTGCACTTCAATAACTATGTGAGTCAAGCCATAGATGTATAATAGTTAATAGGAGTAATAAAAGAATCCAAAATTAGGTAGTACTACAAGTTACACTTGAATTGATTTTATTTTATTACAAAAAAAAAACAAGAAAGTAATCATGAAAAAAGTCGACTCCGTTAACCATAACAACATTTCCCTGTTTCGATAGACGCACAGACGGTCTATGAGCACCATAGTTTGTATAGTTTAAAGGACCATTGAACAGCATTGGCTGCCTTTGTATTATGCTTTGTGTTTTTAATCGTATATTTTCTAAAAATCTCGAACAATCAATTGAACCATTCAGTAACTTATACAATAATTTAAGGTCTCATGCCACTCTTCTTTGTTCTAAGCTTTGCAAACCGATGATATCAGCAACAAAAGCATGTCCGAAAATTCTAACATCTATACTCATTTGAAAAGCAACAGTTTTTAAAAATCTTCTTTGTACTTATTACCATGTTTTGTACCTTGTAAGGGGATTCAATATTACGCGATCATATTCCATTTTCGGCCTAACCAGTGAGCAATTTAACACTCGAACAGTATTAACACTAAGGTTTTTTGCAGTCCTAGCAATAAAGCCTATAGTTGTTAATGCATTGTAATTTTTTCTGTATAAGTAGAGAAGCTGTATTTACTGTCAAATGCTATACCAAGATCATTTATTATGTTACTATTTTCGATATTGGAATTATTTAAATAATACTTCAGACAGCTGACATTCTTTACATTAAAAAGCATATGGCAGCACATTTATTTATGTTAATAGGTAAGCAATTTCTGATTGACCATTCATATAGCGCCGTTTAATCCTAAAAATTCCGTGTCTGCATAAAAAATATCAATGTCATTTATAAAGGCTGTGAACAAAATAGGTCCGCAGTGAGAACCCTGCGGTACACCGGATGGTATATTTATTACTTTTGATATAGGTCCTGCTATTTTCACGCACTTAGTTCTTCCTGTAAGGACTAGAAATCCAATTTAACATCCTACCACCGATCCCAAAAGCATCAAGTTTTTAAATTAATAGTTCATGATTTACTTTGTCAAATGTCTTTGAGAAATCCATATACACTGAATGCACAGCTCTTTAGTCCCCAAATGCATTTAAAATATATTTCTTGTATAAACCAATAAATTAGTCACCGTAGACCTTGATACTCTAAAACCATGCTATTGGTCAATAATCTTATTTTTAAAATACCATTTCAATTGCTTTGCAACAAGCTCATCTAATATGATGGCTTAGTAATTCCTGTATAATTACGAATGATATGCCTATTGCCTAACTTGAAAATTAGTTCAATTAAACTTGTTTTTCAGAGATCAGGAATAATCCGTACCCATGCTTAGGCTAGGTTTAAGTTTACTGATAAGTTGATAAGTTCCACGATTTCATATGCAGTAAATTCCAAATAACATAGTTCCGATTTATATAAAATACTACTGGAGTAGTTATTAACTTTCCTTGATTAGTACTTATTATTATCATACACCGTTGAGAAGTCAGCAAACGAATTGGATATTTCAATATTGTAATGAGCTACTTTATTGCCCAAATGAATGAGTTCGGAAAAGCTGATTAGATTTATTATTATCCAGAATAAATTTCCAGAAGTTTCATGGATCACCATAGGGATTATGTTCTACTTTTAATATATTTGCCTCCATACATTCTGTACTGAAACTGTTACAACGAGCGCGCAATTCTGCAAATTCATTATAATTCTCAATATCATAATGCTTAAATAACTTGTCAACAATTTTTTCTTTTTTACCATTTCTCGTAATTTAGGCGAAAATGATTTAGGATAGGAAGATGTTTTGAATCTCCTAAGAGGAATATATTGATTAATGCAATAACATTTTACTAAGTATGGAATAACATTTTTCAACTGCTACATTTATATCACATTAGTGAATGATTACAAAATTGTTTTAATAATCAATTAAAATACTCACTGTAGACGGTATCTAATGTGTTGTAATTTCCTTGACAGATATAAGATAGGACGGATGTGAGTCTATCACCGCATTCCTGAATTTTTGAATTTGAATCTACTTTTTTTTCTAAACTACGAATATAATAACTGGACGGATAGCTATGACCTAAGCATATGAGACCAATAAAAAGTATACACAGTTCTCGATCCATCTGAAAAATAAACATAAAATATATGAATAAGTAAAATATAATAATTATTATTTTAACTGTTTATATATTTAGTCATTATATATTGGGATGGAAGTATAATTTCACGTTATTTCTGTTGAAAATATTTGTAGTATTTTTCTATTTTCACATTTGGTACCTCGACCTAGGTCTTCTAAGTTGGGACCTGTAAATTGGATCAACTTTATTATAGGAAAATCTTAAACGTGAAATTGTTCTCTTGAAACGAAAGTAAGAAAACTATTTAAAACCCTCGTCGAAGCTTCCAACAACATACCAAGTAGAATAAAACAATTGAATGCCATAGCAATACACTGATGGAACACGAGCATAGTCCCCAAATGCGAAAATACGCTCAACACCCCAGACAAGAGAATTGTAAAGATTCAAAAAAAAAACGGGAATTGAGAATTGCCTCAAAATACTCCAACAAAAATTTACAAATTTGAATTGTAAATTCAAAGTTTGAAGAGTATACACGGTTGAAGAGAAAAGTTTGAAGAGTATACATGGAGCCTGCCTTAAAAATCGTAACAAAAAAATTAAATTCAGAACAAAGCCATCGAGAGCAGAAAGATCGATTTACAGATAGATGGGAGAAAGTTAATTTAGTACTAATTACTATATATAAAGCAATCAGCTACAGCCGATCAAGGTAAAAACTATTACTCCATATGATAGAAATTAGTCTAAATACGAAAGAAGGGTTTACAGCGCACAATATAGATTTAGAAAATGGAGATCTATAATTGATATATTATTACTTTGGTGAAATTGCCTAAAAATAAACAGTTTGCATATCAAACAGTAAGCATCATTGCTACCGTTGTATATCCAAAGTGTGTTGAACACTGTAAGTTAAAGCAAAATGGTAACGCCATTTATGAAAACAAAATGCCTTCAAAATACAACCAAACTCACCAAGAAATAGACTATAAAACTCCACAAGCACAGATGAAGATTAAAAATTTCAAATATGGATTACCATAAACATCAATATTGCGACAATCTTTATCGAATATGATGTAAAACGCACTGCTAAGAAGGAGGGCGCTAAAAATGTCTGCCTAGTAGTTTCAGCACATGATGTTGTCTAGTTAGGTGACAGAGAAAATGCAGATAGGGTGGAAAGAAAAGAACGTGCAGAACGAAGATCTCAGAATGGATGGAGAATAACAGCTGTCGTGGCTATAGATGTCCAAGAGGAGCCTCAAACATCAATGATGACGGGCCACGCAAGTGGGCATGAGTAGACGGTCTTTACAGCGAATTTTGGTGAAAGATTTGAAGATGTTCCCATACGAAGTTCAAACAGTACGAGAGTCAGTCCCGTGTAAATTTCAGCCGAGTCCTCTTAAACCTCGACCGCGATGAGGATGATTTTCCATTGAAACTTATCATGAGCGACGAGGCGCATTTCCACCTAAGCTGATATGAGTTAACAATGAATATCGCTTAAGAGCCATTACATCCTCTCAAAGTCACTGTTTGGTGCGGGTTTTACGGAGGAAAGGTGATTGGCCCATATTTTTTCGAGGATGAGGTCATCAACATGTGGTTCCTGCAGGACGGTACAACCGCACACACAGCACGAGCGACTGTAGACATTTTTCACTACGCGTTTCCCGGCCGCATAATCTCTCCACTTCCAGATTTCTTTCTTTAGGGTTTTCTGAAGTCCCGGGTCTATACGAACCAGACACAGACCTTGGCGGCCCTAAAGGAAACATCTGACTAGAGGTGGAGAATTTATCGGCAGAAGTTTTGACAAAAGTCATTGAAAATGCTGTGAAAAGAGCCCGAGTGCATCAACTCTGGCAACTGCCACTTGAACGATAATTTCTTTGCGACTTAATGTAACAAACTTTTAACATCTAAATAAACATAATCAACAAACAGGACTAATTCTTTTTTATTTACAAACAAAGGTACTGCCTTAGGAAACGAGTGAGGACTTTTCCGCCAGCTTGTAGATTTGGTACCGACCATCAATAAACACTCCGACACCACGCAATTATTATAAATATAAGTGAAGAGTAAATTACTTATTTTATATTAAATAGTCAGCAAATATATTAGATATATTAAAACGTTATTTTTATTTTTAGCTTGTGGAATATATGTCACTACAAATATAAATATTTTTTATATAAATATTTCCATGAAATATACATGTTACAGTTTGTGTCTTATATTTTCATAGATTGTTCGACATCAATTTGTAATTATATCTACATTATTATATAACAAACGTATAACGAAAATAAGCCACTTATGAAACAAAGTTATCGGACGGATTTAATATCATTACAGGATTCGCGATAAAAAAATTCACGTGGCAATGTCAAAATAAAATACAAATTATTTGTAAATGTTGCAAAAATTTCGCATGCTCTAAGCTGATGTATGTACTAATCTCCATGTTAGTATATCTGAACTAAACTATTATCTGACAAATAAAATTCATTTTAGTTTAAGGGATGCTATTTTATGAAATTATAAATAATATTCCATATTTAAATTTTATTAATATAAAAATAGTCAACGTTTGTTTTTGTTATATACAGGGCGTACGCGACTAATTGGCGAAATTTTAATAAAACACAACATATGACAAAAGTGTTATATTTAGAAATAATCTTATATGCGCGACCCGCCCCTGCTTCGCACGGATACAATGTACTAAGTGTTCATGCGATTTAGACACATACCATCCGATCCTTTTTGGCGCTTTGAGATTGACAGTTTATAGTCCCCATATTTGCCTACGGCGTTGTTCGCGCCTCTGGCGTGGCCAGGGGATGCTTTGACTAAAATATTTTGAGTTTTTTGTAAATCTATTTACCGAATACTCCCTAGCCGTGATCGGAAGCATATTATGAAATCTTA
>WYDF02039380.1:0-12505 GCA_009867245.2 Adranes taylori | reverse complement strand
TGTTCTGTAAAAAGGTGGGTGCTGAAGAAGCTTAATATACCTTAATAGCAGAAATGGCCATCCACCCAAAAATGTTCTTCGGAGTTTTTCTACCTTCGTCGTCTCTCATATATGATTCGCAATTTTCGATGATTGCTTGCTTAATTAAACAATTAAACAACCGCTCGTGCAACCAAAATATTCTAGATTTCTAGAATATGTGAATTTTCCTCATTATGTTGGATTTATCTTGTTGAAATTTTTTGGCATAGTTTTGTCAAAGAATTTCATGCACCTGCATTAATATCGGATTATAAATACTGATTTTAACCAATCACACATACGCACCCAATTTTATTTCAATCCAAAAACTGGATGATTGCTGTTATGGATCTCCAAAAAGTGTTTTATCAATTAAAATTCCAAAACAAGCATTGACAAATTCGTATATTTTTTATGCCCATTCGTATATAAAAATTCTACATAGAATATAAAAATATATATTTAAACTCATATACATTATTGAAGGATGATATAAATTGTTTTCTTTTTGCTTTCTTTCAGCATGAACAAACAATCAAAGGTCATGAACTTCTACAACTGAAAAATGATTTTCGCGATGTCAGAAATCATTTAGAAGATAGACAAACCGAACTGTTGAGTCTGAGGAACACTCTCCTCGAAAAAAATAGTGAAATTGAAAAATTAAGATTACAAATGGACGATCTAAATAATCGTCGCAATCATGAATTAATCGAATTTGAGAATATTAAAAATTCAAAAGAAACAGAAAAACTAAAACAGGAGATCAAAGAATTGAGAAATGAATTATCGGAAGTGTCCATATGTGAATATGATGGCTTAGAAGCTGGACGAATACATAAAAGCAATAAAACTATTGAACAAACTTACGAAGATGTAGAATTGCACAAGATCACCTCCGTGCAATTAGAGGAACTGAAATCTGAATTAGATAATAAGAAAGCGGAGTTCGAAAAGGAGCGTCATATCTGGGCTCAAGAAAAGGAAAAAGTTTTGCGCTATCAGAAACAGTTACAAATGAATTATGTGCAAATGTACAGACGGACAAAGGGTCTTGAAGCGGAAGTAGAAAGTTTGAGAATTGAATTAGCATTGGATAGAACTGGAACAAAGAAAATTACCAATCTGGAATTGACACAGACTATCGAATTATAAATTTAATTATTTTTATTATTAGGGAGAGTAAAAATAGATCATGCCTGTAATGAATAATATCTATAGTTTAAGGAATTAAAGGTTATACTAATTAATTAAACAACATTTTGCTATTGAGGTCGTTCTTAAAGTTTCAATTTTACATCATTAACAAGAATAAAAACTTACGAAGGTTTAAAGCAAAAAACTTATTGTCGTTTCAAACTTGAATATATATATATATATATATATATATATCTTTAGAAATTGACAGATCTAAATCTACTCAAAATTGCTTAAAGTTTCTTATTCCTTGCATATTCATAGAAGAACTGTTGATAGCACATATTTAACTTTTCAACAGGAGCTTTAACTCATGTTATAGACAATTGATACCATTCAGCACGCCTATCATTAGCATCTAACTATGCCGGTGTTTTGACGGCTAGTGCTGTTTTTCGCATCCCATTTTCCATCTTCTTCGGTCCTCCCTGTCTAGTCCTTCTAATCCTCTCCTCCATGGGTTGGTTTATCCTGGAGTTCCAGCTAATTCTTGGAGATCGGTCTTTCTTCGCCCATACGGAAACGAGTCGAGAAATCTTCTTTGCCACCTTTCGTCGCCATACGGAAACCAGTCGAGAATTCTTCTTGGCCACCTTTCGTCGCCCAACAAGTTTAAGTGTCCATACCACGTAAGTTGTTTAAATTCAATGACATTTATGATGTTATAGTCCACTATCATTCTTTTCCTGACATTAACGTTGGTGACATATTCTAGTTTGGATACTCTGCAGCATCTTCTCCAAATATTCATTTTCGCTGCTAAAAGTTGTTGGCGTTCTCCCTCTGAACCATATGTAATTGTGCTCTATAGAATGGTTGGTTATGTTTTGTTGCTAATCTTTGGGTTCCAGACAATAGGATGTAGCGTTTGCATAATGCGTTTGCCAGTTGCTACTATCTTTCTAACAACATGTTCATGAGTCCCATTACTGGTAATCGTAATGCCTAAATATTTATATTCTTGAACTGACCTTATTGTGCTACTTCGCAACACAATGTCCATCGGTGGATCTCCAATAACCATGTATTGAGTTTTTTCCATATTGATTTCTAGGCCCCATTCATCGTATTGTTCTAGGATATTTCGTAGCATGGAGATTTCGTAGTTTTCTACGAATATTATTTGGTCGTTTGCAAACAGTAACTTAGTTCGGTAATTTCCGTCTATCTCTAATTCCATGTTTTCCGTCTATCTCTAATCCCTTTTCTGTGACAGTGTTTTACTGCTTTGTTGATTAATTTTAAAGTGTAGGTGAAATGGAGCACCCTTGTTAAAATTCCTTTGTTATTGGAAATTCTGCAAAGTAATCAGGTGCTTCCCACAGTTTGTTGATGGGTACAGCATCGTACGTTTTTTTTAATCAGTAAAAACTATATGTGCTGATTTTTCTTGTGCTATTTTCTTTTTGATTATTTGTTTGAGGCATAAAGCGTTATCCATACAAGACCTCCTCTGAATTTCTCGTCCTTCGAAATGTTCTCCAATCCGTTTTTAGGATCCGCCCATTTGTATATTGACGAAATATGTTCTGCCTTCCATTCAGTTGGTACTTAGTCGCTTATCAAACAAAATTTCTTTAAAAATACCTTCCATTTTTCGTTTGTTTGCTTTACGATAATGAAAGGGGTTTTGCTCTTTTGAATGGCGCCGTCCCCCCCCCCCCCCCTCAAAATCTGTTACCATTGTTAGTAAGTGTATCCTTTTGAATTCTAAAAAGGACGGCAACCCCCTTATTAAAATTTGATACACTTCTGTGTTTAGGACAATAGAATTTACCAGCACTTTTTTTTTGTTTAGTGAGAACAACTACGCAAATAGATTGGTATATAAAATACTATCAACAAATGATCGAAAAGGCTCCAGTGACCACACGAACAGCGAAAGGATATACATAAAATTTATGTATAGGGTTGCCACATTACTAAAATCACAGACTGGGAAATTTCCTATATGGAATGACAAAAAACACCATCTTACCCCGCCATCTAGGTTAAGCTATTATCCTTATTATTAATCAGATTTGTTAGTTACAAGTCATATAAATATATTTCCAAGAATGATATCAGAAAATCAATGGTTAAATTAATTAAAATATAGTAACCAGAGACTATTGTCTGATCTCATAATATACTCAAGCTCAATAAATTACTTGTTAAGTCCTAATTTTTGGAGGCAATGCGGGACTCTGGGTTTGTCTGTTGACCTCTGGACAGCCCAGCTCAAATAGGGATGTCGGACAACCATAACCACAGGCCGTAATTTGTCCATCACTCGTGTAAATACCATGCTAATAATTTTCTTAATTAGGGCAGTATCTAAGCAGAATTAAGCCAACTTCCAGCGGATGAATTGAAGGTGCACAATAATGACCAACTGTTATTCGAGCTGTAATTAATCCTTCCTGTTCATCTTGACAGTCTCTTCAAAAACGTCATTAATGACCACAAATGAAGTACTCCTGTTGAGTACTCCTGTTGAGTACTTCATGGCCACAAATAAAGTACTATTTATTTCTTTTTTAATTATCCGCGTCACTAGTTTGCAATTTGATTTTATTCACTACTTGTTTATTTTGTCTTTATTATTTATTTCTTACATTTAATTTCATTCATTGCAATTTATCAATATGTTTCGATGTTTGAAGACTCATTCTAAATGTGGGTATATCTTTTACAAGCTTTATATTTTCGGGAATTTTATTATATTGTGACATTCCTTTGTCGAAAATTTATGTCCTAAAAAGAAGCAAACCCTATTTCTGGTCTGATATCCATGGATATCACTGTTTAATTGTAGAATTTTTAAGTAACCTGAAACCAAATTTGTTTTCGATTTTGTCATTGTATCAAGATAGAGATCGCAACGGTATTCCATTTAAGTTTATTTAACATATCAACAATCTTTGTTTCCTTGTCAGCGCTCAAAGAGATACGTATTACTCGATTTTCTAAGACTTGAAGTTTCTTTATAACCATATTTTATAAAGAAACGTTTTATGTACCATTTCGTATTCGTTTATACAAAGGTAAATAAATAATAGTGCTGTAAATAATATAATGAACGAAAGTACTGTAATATTTCAATTGTGTAGACAAAATAAATTAATTACTATAGCATAAAATGCAAATAGTCAAATTAGAAAATATGCAGTTGCAAACCATTAAATTTGGATATAAAATCATTGCACCATTTAGATCGTTACGAAGCTTATAGGACGGAAACTGTACTAACATAATTACTAGAGATCATATGGTAATAGACTAACAGCCCTGAAAAAATGCCGGCCAAGTTCCATCATAATGTTTTTTCGATTGATTAACGGTACAATGAGAAAAACACCTTTTTTAAGGAGAGTGCTTGCAAATGTCAGATGCTTAAAGATAATAGTTACACATTCCGGACGAGGAGCAAGAACTCTGAAACGAGCTCTCGTCATACGTTAGTCTATTTTAAATTGCAAATAAGATCTAATAAAATGTGTGTGAGGCGATGTGTATACAAAACTTTTTGTGTTACATTCTTTCATTTACGAGATATACCTAATTGTCAATTTTTTCCTCTACTGAGATCAAGTTCAGCCGGTTACTCATCTGATTGATATTCTTTTAATTTGTAACAACTTCAGCTAATATTTATTTTATTAGGCATATATGAAATAAGGCATATATATGAGGCATATATCAAATTTGTCATTTTTAGACACAAATGTTACAAATTTGATAGTTAAATTATAAATGTTTCAGATGAAAAATGAAGATTATTTGAAAGGGACTCATTCTAAATGTCATTTTGAACAAAGATGACCAAAGGGATGATCCAGATTATGTTTAGGTCATCCGCTCGAAATTTGCTTTATATTTAGGCTCGCATTCAATATTTTCTGTTTAGTCGACGCCGTGAGCAACTGGTTAAGATGCATGATTACCACTGCAAAGGTCCTGGGTTCTATTCCCAGCGTAGACGATAGTATGCGTTGATAATTGAATCTAGGCAATACACTTTACCAGGTCGGTAATTATAGGAGGAAGATAACTAAAATTTATCGTACATCTATAGGGGTAGATGTAAAACTTCGGTCCAGTGTGTGCGGGTTGGCACGCACTATAAAGATCTCTTTACGAGTTAATTAATAATGGTTGGTAAAGACGATCTGATACTCTACCTATCGTTAAAATCCAGAGTCGGTGATAACCTTATAAGGTAGAAATAGGCCGACTATACATAAGTATATTACAATACAATCTTCCGTTGAAGTACCGGCATTGCACATTGTTGCATATTCCTTACCAAAACACTAACTATAAATATATGTGAAGTTGCTATATATTTCACACTTCATAAAGAAATAAATGTCAATGTGATCACCATTTACACGAATTTCACTCATTCATTTATTTAATTTTGTCCTTAATTCGGCATGCATCAAGTTTTCAATAAACTCGTGTTTATAGGAAAAACACATATCGTTTCAGGCATGATTTATTTATGAAATTTATTTTTTCTCATGTAGATTATGTCTACAATAGAGTTAAAAATGATACTGCGGTGCAATTACAAAAATGATAATTTTATTTATGTTCTAAAATCTATTTTTCTTTATATTAATTCATACAAAGTGTGATTATTGTTGTACATAGATAATATATTTTATTAAGTTTGTAAATAATTATGAACATTTATAAAACTATTATTACTTCTACTTTTTACCAACTACTATTATATTTTTACGAATAATACTTATATAGGCATTTAATTGTTAAACATATGTACATATAAAAATTAACTTATATTTTATAATAAATTGTTTAAACATTATAATTAGTGTATATCAATTAAATAAGTTTGAGATTCGCTCAGAAATAACTTGAATTCATAATAGAATGCTTCTGTCAAAGTAGTGAATCTTCACGTCATTCACTTCACAAATGTACGTGCCTAGCTCACATCTAATATGTAAGCGTAACCATCTCTCTACACCACGTAAAGATATGAAAAAACTGTGGAAATGTTTGTTAATAATTAAAGACGCAAAGATAGTTTAACTTAAAGTGCAAATTGTATATAAATCGAAATCACAATATTATTAATGAAATCGTATTTTGAAAACATTTTTTACTAATTGTTACTAATTATAAATGCTGTCTTAGCACTCAGTTTTCATAGCAGTAGCAAATGCTATTGGGAAGTAAAGGATAAATCCCAGCGCTACTACGATAACTACTCAAACCGGGATAAGCACGCTTATTTACTTTGATACGCCATTGTTTACGTATCAGAATTTGAAACAATTGAATTGAGTTAAATTGATAATGACGAACAAAACTTTCTATCCATTATTGAAGTTTTTCAATATCTGGATGGAACGCAATGCAGGAAATCCATATAGAAGGAGAACAAATAGTAAATGCTAACGTGATAGTGTGTGGAATTGTCTGATGAAGTTGATAGAATTACCTTATGTTTGCAAACTAGTGCTTTACATTTTTCACAGAGTATTACGGGTATGTTTTATAGAGGCTATTGCAGATGTACAAACAATAAAAATTAAACATTTTGTTTGTACTTGTAAAGCAAGAAAAGGACCAAAAGCATACATATAGCTGGAGCTCTCATCTTCTGCCTAAGGTAATTCATTTCATTGAAATATAATTGCATTTATTAGGAGCATCACGGTGATAACATTTGAAAGACTACTACAAACATACTAAGCCACTGGCCGGGTGTTGATAGAAATAAAAATTCGTCTTAGTTTTGAATGCAACCCGCTTTACATATGTGGATGAATTTGGAAAGTGATGGTTTTAATTAGTTGTTGATATAGGTAGTACAACATCCTTAATGAGAAGAAAGTGAGATAAGACATTGCTCAGTCATCTATAGAGATATTGAGTACCATGAAGACCGACTATAGAGTCATTAGAACCCCGTTAAACACGCTGTTTTCTCTCGTTCACGCCGCAGATGCCTGCATACTAGTTAGAATACATAGAATCTATAGCGAATCTGCTCTTATGACAAGTAAATATATCGATAGATATTAATTGAGTAGGTATGTAATATTTTAATAATTACAAAAAATGACTTTAAAAAGCGGATAGTTTAAGATGTATGGAATCATTTCACCCATTATTCTAAGGGATCATCAGCATCTTCTTCATTAGGAGCATCACAGTCGTAACATTTGAAAGTCTACGACATACTCACTAAGCCACTGGCTGGTTATTGTTACAAATGCAAATTTGTCTTATGAGTTATTAGTTTTTGTATGCAAGCAGCTTTATATTTAAGTGGTAATTGATGTTTGTAAGTAGTTGTTGATATAGGTATTACAGCACCCTTAATGAGAAGAAGGCGATATCATTTATATAGATATTAATATCATTTATATAGATATTAAGTGCAATGAAGACAGACTTCAGAGTCATTAGAACTTCTTAAAGACGTTATTTTCTCTCGGTCATACCAGTTAGAATCTATAGTGACTCTGCTCCTTTGAGAAGCAAAGATATAAATAGATATTAATTTAGTAGGTACGTATTATCAATAGTAACAAAAAATGTCTTAAAGAAGCAACCAATTCACCCATTATTACAAGGGATCATCAGAATTTTCTTTATTAGGGGCATCATAGTCATAACATTTGAAAGCATACGACAAACTCACTAAGCCACTGACCGTGTGTTGCTGGAAATAAAAATTCGTCTTATAGATTACTAATTTTTGGATGCAACCAGCCTTACATTTGTAGATGAAATTGGTAATTGATATTTTTAATTAGTTGTTGATATAGATATTACAATATCCTTAATGAGAAGTAGGTGAGCTAGGGAAAAAGTGCCATCTATAGAGAAATTAAGTGCAATGAAGACAGACTATAGAGTCATTAGAACCCCTTAAACACGCTACTTTCGCTCGTTGATGCCTCAGAGGGCTGTATAACAGTTAGAATAAATAGAGTCTATAGTTAATCTGCTCTTACGACAAGCAAACATATCGACAGATATTAATTTAGTAGGTACGTAATACCAATAATTACAAAAATGTCTTAAAAAAGCGGCCAGTTCAAGATGTATCCTAAGGGATCATCAACATCTTCTTCATTAGGAGCACCACACTCGTAACATTTGAAAGACTACGACAAACCCACAGGCCGGGTTGCGAGAAATGAAAATTCTTCGTATAAATTATTAGTTTTTGAATGCAACCAGCTTTATATTTGTAGATCCAATTGCTAATCGATGTTTTTAATTAGATGTTGATATAGGTATTATAACATCCTTAATGATAAGTAGGTAATATAAGGCAATATTGAACCATCTAAGAGATATTATGTGCATTGAAGACAGACTGTAGTCATTAGAACCACCTTAAATACTGCATCAGGCTGCATACCAGTTAGAATCTACAGTAAATCTGCTCGTTTGACAAGCAAATTTATTGCCACGTAGCGATAATTATAAGGGACTAATTACATTATTGAATTTGAGAAGTTAGATGGCAACCTTTTTAGATGCGTGCAGGACGAGAATATTTGAATTAAAAATACATGTAGCGCAATTAGCTGGCAACCGTAATTATTATTAGAGTTTCTAAATTGCATTTAGTATAGAGAAAATATTATCGGACGCGAACGGAAATAACCGCATTCTTGCGTTGGACTTTATTCCAATGTCAAGTATTAGCTGGGGCTTTTTCAAGGAGAAATTCCTGAACGAAATCATATAAGAAGTAGTTGTGGGCTTATGAGGAATGAATTGAAAGTTGAAATCACGTAAAGCAGTTTGTGTTAAACTTTAGTCTGCTCATAAAGTTAGTGAAATGATGTCTGTCATCGTAAGAAATGTAAGGCCGTTTAATTATATTATTTAATTTATGTATACAAGGTTGATCGTAAAGAAATGTATAAAATTAAATAGATTAAAATAGTCCCTTATTCTATGGTTGATTAAGTTAACTATGCTTACATTGTATATTATTCATTAAGTCAAAGAGTCTTCATTATTCAAAATCTGTTATTAGAGTGAGTTATGTTTGCACAAATTGAGTACCTTTTAATTAATTAATTGTAACGTCATAGTTTATTTACTCTTGAAAGGGTTATTATGTTTAGGGTACTACTCTTGGAAGCATTATTATGTTTAACCAAATATAACTTTATTTATTACCCGTCAGTAAATTAAGTAAAACTATGCTTTGTTAATTAACTAAACATTTATTTTTAATTAAATTTAATTACTTTTAAATAATTTTTCATTTATCTTTTCCTGAGTTCGTCTTTCAATTTAAATACACAGTTACAACCCCTTCAAACGGGGTGGGACAATATCCCTTATAATAATGGGTAAACTGACGCCATACATCTTGATCTGGCCGCTTTTTTAAAGACATTTGTTGTAAGTATTGATATTACTTACCTTCTGAGTTAAATCTGTCAATATGTTTGTTTTTAATAAGCGCAGATTCGCTATAGGTTTTATTTATTTTAATTATTTTTTTATTGATTTGAGTTTTTTCCTCTTTTATAATTGATCTCTCTCTCTCTCTCTCTCTCTCTCTCTATCTCTAAATTTGCCTGTTTATTATTATTCATTTACTGTGTTTCGTTATCGTTTTCGTCTAGTTTTTTTGTTTAATTTATTTGATTGTTTTCCTAATTTGTATTTTCTAATGAATATGTCTCAATAATTTGTTCAGCTGATCATCTTTGTTATGTCCTGTGTGTCCTCATTGACTGGTTTTTAATAACTTTTCATCTATATTCATGAATAACTATGCCATCTTATGCCATACACACGGCATAAGATGGCTTGAAAGAGGTTGAAACTATAGTTACATAGTAAATGATGAAATAAATTTTATTCCAAGAAATTTTCTGCCAATTAATAATATATGAACTTTTATTGCAGTGACAGCAAATAAATAAATCTATTGAGAAAAAAATCTAAATTAAATTATTATTTTAATCTAGAATATATGTACATTAATATAATTGGTCCCCACTTTACAGCTGTTTTTTATAGCTCAGGTATTTTATAAAAATTACATTAAAGCGTGAGAAATTTAAGATCTCCTTAATTAATCTAAATAGTTTACATAATGTATAATTATAACAAAGTTCGCATGAGATATATTTTATTATATAATTTTTATAAAAGCTACTTGAAATTGCAATACTTCATTTTTATCTAAATGCTTTATATGAGATATAATGAATAGGTAACGAGAATTTTGAAATTTTGTATACGGGTATTTTTTACAACACATATACTTTGATATACGAGGGTCATTTTAATTTTTCATTTAGCCAGATAGAGGGCGCAAATAACAAAACATATTGTTTCGATATTAACCTCAATATGAGAATTTCATCGGAATACAAGTGGTTTAGTCACAGTGAATTTTTAAAGTAAGTAAGGCGTTCAGAAATATGGAATTGAATCGAGAGCATTTTCAAGCGATAATTGTTTCGAAGAAGTTTATCGTAAGATTGTTTTGCCGAGTTGGCTCCTGTTTTTTGTAATGAAGCACCACATCATTCGACAATTTCTCGATGGTATTCTGAATTCAAACGTGGCTTCACAAATGTCAACGATGATCCTAAGCCACGATCATCGTTGATCCTCCACCAAAATCAGCGGTCACCCGTTAATGCTGTGCGCGAGATGATTAATGAAGATAGTCATGTAACTTATCAGGAGTTCGAGAGTTTCTAAGACCTCAATCCAAAAGATATTACATGATGAGTTGGACGTGAAAAATTACTTTCTCGATGGATCCCGCATCTGTTGACCGAGGAACAATTTCAACAAATGCCGCTCCAAAAATGTATACAGCATCGTCAGTGGTCTTGGATTTATTCTTATGAACACGAGAATAAACGTCAGTCAACTGTTTGGATGTTTCAAGATGATGAAATCCCAACCGAAGTAATCCGTTCCCGCAGTGTCTCGAAAGATTTGGTGGCAACTTTTCGGTGCTACTTTTCGAAAAAAAAATTGGACAGTCTCGTTGTTAAGACCTGAGCAATAATTTGGCAGAAAAATTTCATATGGTCTATTTTGACAATTATTTTAATAGTGTTTACAAAAGGACCTGTTGAAAAATGATATTCATGCCTCCGGCACTGCGAGAAAAGGGAGAAGGGAAGTAAAAATTTACCAGCAGAGCTTTGAGGAACATCTAAAATGGTTCCAGAGCTTTGAGAAAAATCTGATGGCTACATTATTTGGAGTGGATGGACAAAAAGCTAATTTTGTTCATAAGTAACTTTCACAACCCTCAAACGCATGATGACAACTGTCAAACGCATGATGAAAGATGGCACACAAGAGAAAGTGCAGTGTCCGTCACTGGTTTCTGACTACAACCAAAGCATGGGATACGTGGATAAAGCCGACATGCTCAAGAAACTGTACGAGATAGACCCAAAATCCCGAAAATGGTACCATCGTCCATCTAACGTTAGCCAATGAATCTCTTGTCTTTTACGAACATTCTAAAGGAAGTCGGATGCCTTTGAAAGATTATAGCTTGCAGTTGTAGTTGGATTAGCTAGATCGGTGGGAGTACAAGAACGTCGTAAAAGTAAACTTCATCAGATGCCTGTAATTACGTTAAAAAAAACCACTTCCTTAGAGATGCGATGTGACCAAAATGCACATATGCCTATTTACTCGACATCACTTCGATGTGCAAACTGTAGTACGCGAGCCAACCACACCGTACAGGGTGGAAATGTTCTACTTGCGGAGTAGATTTATGCCTAAGAAACGAGAAGAACTGCTTCCTCAATATCATACCAAGTGAAAATAGATGACCTACTTACTTGTGGTTTCGCAGACTAACCGCCCAATATTGTTATAACTATCGCAACAAGTATTTTTTTTATTTTTTATTTATTAGTTTTTTTATATTGCCAGAATACTACTTTTTTAAATTGACTCGGACTTAGAGGGCACCCTTGTCTAACCCCTTCTTCTACCTTAAACTACTCTGATACATTCGTTCCTACTCTCGCTCTTACTCTATTTCCCTCATATAACCGCCTTACATTGACATACATTCTCTCCGGATTCCCACCTCCTTCATCCTTCATCCTTCCCCATAACCTTCCTCTATCCAGCCTGTCAAATGCCGCGCTAAGATCCAGGAACAATAGATATTTGCGTATTTGACAGTATACTCTTCACATCCATTTCATTCTGCAATTTACCATTCAACACCCTAGCATACAGTCTATATAACCCATTCATAATACTCACCCCCCGCCCCCCCCCCCCTCCACCC
>WYDF02039369.1:0-12505 GCA_009867245.2 Adranes taylori | reverse complement strand
GATTTTCGTAGATCTTTGTATTGATAGGAATGTAAAAAAATATTTGTTGCACGCATTTAGAGGTTATGTTATGTTTATTAATATTAGCTTAAAATTTAAATGTTGATTGGGCATCGGCCAGTAGCCTGCACCGGGATTGCTTTAGGGCTCATTAATCGTAGATCATTGTATACCACCGTCGTGAATGTAAACAAATATTTTGTAATTGCGTTTTTGAAGTTATGGTTATTAATATATTGCGAAATTTGAAATGTATGTTGGTAAGGCAAATTTTAGCGTCATTGCTTTTCTATACCGATTTTGATTCTGCAGAAATTGCCGCTTCTTGTTTAAGTAATACTATTATGTATGCTTAATAAATTTGTAAACATCAGGACACGTGTTCGTATTTCGTCGACCATATTCGTATATTGTCGCAATCCCAACATCAGTGACGTCAGAGCATTTCGGGCTTTGCATTTGAGGTTATGTAAATAGATAGTAATACACGAGCAATAAACACCAAACAAGTGTTTCATTATTATGAGTTAGCATGCTCAGGATAGTTTGTTATTGTTATAATGCAAAAAAAAAATTGTAGGCAAAATAACAACGAAATTGCAAGCTTCTTTCTTATTAAATTGGATGCATGTTTATTGCAAAATAAAATGTGCATGATGAAAATTATTATTATGTTATGAATATTATTATGTTATCTAAACAATTCAAAGAGGAATTGATACTCAAAGCTTGTAATAATATTTGAACTTCATTTTGTCATTATTATAATAATAAACAATTTCTACTATTTTTAATATATCTAAATCTAAGAATTCAGCTCGCTTACTTTCAAATCATGCATATAGTGAATCCTTCAATATCTATTGTTCTAGAAACTCATCGAAGTTTAATTAGTTTCATTATAATATAAACACGTTTACTTAAAACAAATGATGTGCATATCGTTGCTAGCAATTAGCTTTGTTAAAATAACCAGCCTTTTTTGGTAAAAATAAGCAGTAGTTATTATAACTGAAATTATTGCAAAACATAATTTAATCCTGATTATAAATTAAAAAGTTGTTTCAATAATGCTGTATATAACATCCCAATCCAAGCCAATGTAATTGTCTATTGTAGTACGTACCTTTCGATTCAGTCGTCTCGAATTTTTATATATTTTTTGCTCATTAAGTGGCTTTCTAAAGAGTAAGTGCGACAATAAAAATCCCTTATTGAAATAGCAATACCCCAAAAACATCAAAGCTAAATTTCGAAACGTAGTTTGGAGAAATACTTTGAATCGTGGAATTTAACATCGACATAGGATAAACGGCGGAGGGGAGAAAAACGAAATAAATAGAATGTCACCTGGCTGGCTGCTGTGTATGGAACTGTAAACATCGAATTGATCCGTTTTTATGAGCTATACGCTTTGAATTTCTTTCCTGTTAGGCCGTCTTAAAGATCTTTTCTTTCTTTTAGCATCTTTAGAAAAACTGCTGCTACTGATTTTCTCGTTTAGATCAACTCAGTGATTTTAAATAGTTTATGGAATAGTGTAGTGTATTTTTTATCAGCTAATTCTTATGCAAGAAAAAAATTGCACATAAATAGAAGATGCGTTTTATTACTTCTACATTATTCAACTGCATTACCTTATTGGTCAACTATACTTAAAATGGTGCTTAAAAGGGCACTTTGCTTAAAAATTGTATTTTTACCATTTTACAGTTAGCCAATTGAAACAGGCGCTATGATGGAAATTGGCAGTCATAATGCTCTTTCAATTGACTAACGGCACAATGCTGAAAATACACCATTATTAAGTATATTGCCTGTAGCACAAGCACAAGTCAGCTCCATGCATAAAAACTAAACACACATGTGTCTGACGATTAGTGAAACTCCAACACGAGCGCTCGTCGTACATTAGTTAATTAAACCGCAAATAAAAATGTACAGTTAAAGTAAATTTAAAAAATATTATTCAGTGTGAACAAATATGTCATTAAATGTGTACGAGGTGATATTGAATATAACTATTATTTTATCAATGGATAACTAATAATTTGTCCAATTAAAAAGCCCATCCTATATGCTAGATTCGCCACTGTGTTATACTTTAGCGTTTCAATGTGTTAATGTTTAAAAAAATGGCGCGCGAAAGTAAAAATGTCCGGCACCTCTAATATAGACGAAACGGATTAATTACTTTTTAATATACCCCGAATTCATGGAATAAAACATATTGCCGTTATTCATATTGTTTACACAAAAAAAAATCAATAATTAAATACTAATATAATAAAACACAGTATTCCAAAGCTTCAGCAGTTATTTACTCACAGTACTTTTGTGTCATGTAACATGTTTTGATAAGACCCATCCCTTATTTTACAAACAAGTATTTTATACATGATTTCAAATCTGAAATGTACATTATTCATCTATGCCTTAGAAAAACATCATTTTCATAATTGCCACAAACATTGAATAAAAAAATTATTTAGAAAAAATTAATAATTTAAAAGTTGTTTATTAACAGAAAAAACAAATTATTTTCCATTTCTTATTTCAATCTTATTTTCGGTTTCATTTTTAATGTGAATTTTAATTTGTAAATACCCGAAGATTATTAACGATAAAAAAAAAACTCAAAAATTCATAACCATTTAAAATAGAAAATAGGTGAATGGTGTGACATGATAATTAATGGGAAGAAGTACGGATGAAGGTCAGGTTTTAAATAAAGATTCTACAATTGTAGTAGTTAGACTAACTATATCAAGTTGTTAATAAAGTAATTTATTATATAATATTAAGTATAGATTTTAACTATAATCAAATTTAGCTATAACAAATTTTAATTTGTTTATATAGTTCCTAATTAAATTATTAGGTTCCTAACATTTATAATTAAAGAAAGTTAGAATTGAAGTGAAATCATAATTTGCTTTTAGTATTTATAATGTTTATTAATTTGATTAAATCTATCAATGTGGTAAATGCTTTTTCAGTGTTTACATATTGGGTAATCGTAGCATTTTTTTAAAATAGTGATTGTAAAATAGTAATTTATCACTATTTTGTCTAATTGTTGCAAGATGTTCTCTTGTTATAATTTTAAAACTTCTATTAGTTATATCGATATTAGAGGACTTCACAAGTATCACAATTTAACTTATAAATCCCTGAATAAACGGGGGTATATGATTTCGAACTGCAATATTAATATTAAATTGTTTAAATAATTAAAAAAATTGAACGCATTTGTTATTTAAATATAAAATTAATTTTTTATTATCTATGTTGAGTTTTGTAAGTATTAAGTTTGAGGAATATTTTCAAAAATAAATCATATATTTATAATCGAAGCCATCGTTTTTAGCTATACCTTTTATTACATTAACTTCTTAAACGAAATTTGAAAATTCATCGGAATTGTGAAAGTTTTGTGAATGAAATTATTAAATTATTTAAAGACGTCACCTTTGGATTAAATATGTAGATAAGCTGAATTGTAAGGAATAATTGTATCACAATAGATGGTCTTCTATAGACTTGGAATGTAATGGGTGTTTGGTTGTAGTTAATAAGTATGGCCAAAAATGCTATTTTTTTCGCAATAGCTAATTCAGTTCCCTAAGCTAATTCATGCCAACTGAGATCACAGGACAACTCAGGCCTTGCACAATTCGGGCATCGGACAATTCACAATTTGGGCAATTCACACGGCCAACTGGGGCCGTCACTATATATAGGAGAATTTTTCTTAAAATAATTAAATAAGAGCTAATAGTACTTATACAAAAATTACAAGTATTATAGCTTATTCTCAAAGTGCACAGTTAGCTGAAATTTCAATCACATAGAGACTACACCCAACAGTTGTGATTTGATATGCTATTAATAAGGAATATATTAAGTTGAAATCTGAGCTTTCGCTATACGAAGCGCTTTGTTGCACCATCACTGTGTGCTCGTCAGTAGTGTCTGGCACGATTTCAATTATGTCGCTGTTAGCGAAAAGACATGTGATATAATGATTGCCGAAGGCAATCATTTCGACTTTGATATCCTTTACTTATAAATGTATGCGTTTTTTGCAATGTATCGTTCATATTGTGATAGTAAAAGTAGTGTACAAAGTTAGTGTGTTCTTTGAGAATAAGCTATTGTACTTGTAATTTTTTATAAGTACTATTAGCTCTCATTTAATTATTTTAATTTATGTAACAACACAACTGGTAAAACTTATAATTCTGAGAATTTTTCTATTTTACTAAAATTTGCAACATTAAAGCTATTAGAAATGTATTTCAAAAATTGAAACCAAATACAAACTGAAAAAAAAATATAATTTATTATTTTCATCTTAGCTACAATTTATTTAGAAAAATAAGTACTGTCGGTTTGCGCAGCCAACATGACGATGATGAACAAATTCAAATGAAGCGAAAACTTAAGTTTACGATAACCACGATAAAGTAACCAAACTGGAGCTTTGGATTTTCTTCCTTCGGACGATGTAGGTAGACTGAGTTGGCCAATAAATTCCATAACGGTGACAGACAAAGTTATTATACATTTTAACATATTTCATCTCGACACGCATGTTGTTGCTGGGAGTCCAAGGGCAACCAATTGTTGCGAAAGATTCCATAATTCAGAGGGCTTGTTTCATTTCAGTCATCCGGGTATGTGGATTTTTCTTGATGGGTTGAATAAAGACATTGTCATCAATAAGAAGCTTTTAGTAGATGCAAAGGATCGTAGACCGGAGCAGTAAAAGTTTAAATATGACAAAACTATCCTCACTATAGGTGCAGTGATTGTTTAATGCTGATCAAATGCAAATTCGCGTTAACATTTCTGTAGGATATTTCGCAATTTTCAAACGTAATTTAAGAACTTTTTTTCGTTGATTTGTCGTAACGTTGAGTAGACGTAACTTGAATACATCATTATTCCTCAGCAACCAAAATAAGAACATGGACTTTGGGTTAGGTATCGTGCTCCAATAAAGAGAAAAACCATTTTCTTCCGCCACTAATGGAAATGGAAACTTGCTGGGCTAAGTTACTCTCTCATCAAGCTGTCCTAGTATTGGTATTTAATAGTACCTTATCTGAAGCAGTTTACCACAATTTGTAAGAAAAATTATGTAATAAAATTTATTTGTTAGGTGCTATTAAATGTCTTAATCATCACATAATTCTATTAACAGAAGAAATTTTACATAACACACTCCAATGATTTTAAATTAATTCAATCTGATTGAATAAATGTTTGTTGATCTCTGATCGCAAAACAATTTCTCGTAAGTGAAAACCGAGTTGAGAGGAATACATCGTTGATAATAATATAGGTACCTACATACCTTTACTTTTACCGACCCGTTTATATACTCGACGTTTATAGGTAGAGAAAGACAATATTCTTCGTTTCTGTCCGCAACTTAGCGCTCCCATTACTCTTACCTCCATTCGCTTTTGATTCAAATGAATAAATACGTTTTTATTGATGTTGATGTTTAGTTGGAAAATTTTCTCGGCAAGAAGGAAATATTACCTGTTATGAAAGAGCTTTTCCCTCCGTCCTTCTTTTTTATTTTTCTCTAGCAGCGAGTTCTTTTGCATACCTCAGAGTTGAGAATTGGTAAATTCAAAAAGACTTTTATATTAAAATAAGTAAAAGAAAGAGAAGGAAATATTCTTTAAAATTTGTCTTACGAAATAAGCCAGATTTCTTTTTTTTTGTGTTTTCAGCGGCAATAGAATATCTGAATCGTCCATGAAATTCATTTAATATTTTTCTTTTCTTTTGGTCAAACTTTTTATGCTTCTCATATAATTTTTTTTCTACGAAGTTAACATAATCAATTTGGAGCTTTTATGATAACAACGATTTTTCCTTTATATCAAAAACATGAAATCTTATAAAATCAACGGATACTAATGCAAAATACCTTACCGTTCAACTAAATTAAAATATGAAAATTACGAAGAAAAATTCATTTTAATTAAAAATTTATTGCTATTTAATTTCTATGTTTTCACTATCCCTACATGAGAAATCTAATTAATACTGAAGACGTATTTTAATATATAACAAAAGAAATTTAATGTTACCAATCAGTTACGAGCAATGAGTACAACTGCATGTATTTAATTGTACTTGATTACGATAGTAGGAGAAATACCTTTACTGAGTAACTGGAGCTGGAGGGCAATGCGCAAGATGGCGTCGGTTTGAAAATCTAGAAATCTACATGTCCGTATTGCAGATAATCTACGTCGCTACTTGCTGGTACTTTACATTCTGGGTGAGGGGGCTAGTTGTACAGAATATTGGGAATATACCGGATGGCGAATAAAAATATTGTATGACATATCTATGTTTCCATTTATGTAATTTATGTATATGCAATGTATATCATTTATATTTATGCAATTCATATATTAATAAACCTTTTGATCCACTCTGTATAACGTTAAAACTGCAAGGAAAATATAAGTTAGTAATGTACAATACAATAAACGTTAGGTCCCCAAAATACGCAAGTGAGCCAAACTAAGAAGCCCCAGTTGCCATACTAGTTTACCTAAATTTAGAAATGTGATGTTCATATATAATCAGTAGGAGCTGTGAACATTTTAAATAAATGTAATTAACCAATAAAAAAGTAAAATAACCAACGCATTAGATTAAATCTTTTATTTATAATATTTATACATAAGAAAATATATACAATAGTAAAGCACAAAATAACAAATACAAATTTAAGCAACGAACTAAAATAAACAGTTGGAGTTTGTATGTCCAACGAAATTATATAAAATATCAATTACATTAGTAAAAGCAAAGCATCTTATTACTTGGAACAAAAATGGAACAGTTTAACATGCAGTGTAACTAGATCATACAACATAGATGATATGAGTAATGGAAGAGAAAGTTGCAAATGAAAGTAATATTTACATAAATATACGAGCAATGGAGTGAAGATTTACATCTTGCTACCCGAACAATATACGTCCAGACTGCTGAGTAGATAGTGGGATCTCTCTATAACCCCAAGCCAAGATGGTGACACCTTCTTATACATCAATTTCTCATTAAATAGACAATCTTTACTCCTGCACTAAAATATCATTCTCAAGAACAATTTTTTCCTCGTTTAGCCTTTTACAAGATCTGACCGTCGGCTAGATAACAAGAAACTTTAACTCGCAAACCCAGAAATTCATACATAACCAAACCACCATACTAGTCTTTTATCAAGCCAGGTATGCCCTTGTTTCCAAGAGGTATCCCAAATCGCTTATTGGGAGAGAAATATGAGGTACCAAATTTGTACAAATGCAATTGCATATATGACACATGCACTAATTATATGTAGTTATATAAAAGAGATAGAATTTATAAAAAATTTTGTCTCAAATTTTTTGTTGTATAGTTATGAGGCCTTTGAGCCCATAAAACTTGTTTTTGTAAGTTATTTAAAGTCGGTATGTTTTCGGCGATTCGGCCTATCACCGACTCTTGCCACTCAGTTAAACGACGGATTGGGAAATATGAGACTCAAAACTTGACATGCAATTTCGTATCTTTATACAAATTGTATCTTAATGTGAAGACTGTATGTGAAAAGTAAAACTGTCAGTGTAAATGTCGCATAAATTGACTTTGTCTCCGTAATCATATAAAAAGCTGTACATGAGCACTTTAGACTGGTCTAGTACTGAAAATCCAAAGTGGTTTATTATAGACTACGTTTTGGTATTAAACAAATAATATAAATGTATTTGAAATATTTTGAATGCAATGTTATCAGTTATAAAAGTACTCATGAAATTTGAAATTATGAATCACCGCTGCTACAATCATTATGTGAAAATAACTAGCATAATTGTTGTTTGTATAAAAAGTGTTTCCTAAAACTTATTTACTTCTTCTTTTATTAAATCCAACAAAAAATGTCGAAGCTGTTTCGTCATTACTACTTAATGAAAAAATGTAATTACTTGACGAATTAATGAACCGATCAAAACCTAGTTCCCTAATATTGATTCTCTTAAAGGTAATACTAAAGCTTTATAAACTTTTGTTGGAACTTTAAATGAAAGTTTAAAGAAGGAAGAAAAAAACTGGAAAATACACAAAGCTTGTTTATGTTATAAATCTTGACGTGCGCACGATATAACATGATAAATTCTGTAGCTGAAAATGAAGCAAGGAATAAAAGAAGACGAAAAAAAAATTAATAATTTACTTCGCGGCAAAAAAGTTTGGTAATATCTTGAGAAACTTTAAGTATATTACAATCTATACTAATAAACAAAAACTTATCAAATGAAGGTACAAGTTTCGGACACTCCACTAAAGCGATAGCGAAAATTTCCTCTGGGAATTGTTTTTCGTTCCTACTTCTCCTCAACGCAATTTTTTTTTGGGCTTACGTTTTTGCTACACATTTTCTTTGTGTGGTAGTAGTGTTAGTCATCGTGATGGTGCTAGCCGGTCAGCTCTAGATAAATGTTCATCTTACTTTTATTTAACTTTCTTTATCTTTTATAAGTTTTCTGGTAAAACTTTTATTTACTCCATTTTTATTTGTAATTTCGTAATGTTGGGATCGAATCTATTTAATTAAATTTCTTTATTGCCAAGAGAATGATCCATTAAATATACTACTCTGATTATAGATTAATAGTTTACTACAAAAAATCGTACTGACACTTCCACGATAAATAATATTTGTTGTTATATTTCATATATGATACATGCACTAATTATATGTACATATATAAAAGAGATTTTTTGTTTATATAGTTATGAGGCCCTTGAGCTTATAAAACTTGTTTTTGTAAGTTATTTAAAGTCGGTATGTTTTCGGCGATTTGGCCTATCACCGACTCTTGCCATTCAGTTAAACGACGGATTGGGAAATATGAGACTCAAAACTGGACATGAAAATGTAGGATGCAGACTGAAAATTCAACCTTATTTCATTTTGGGTATTAAATTATAAATTAATCTTCAACTGGACTAGAAAGTTAGTCAAACAAGAACATACTTCTCTATTTATATTGAAAACTAAATTACTCTTTAGAAACGGAGAGAGAACCCCGAAGCTATGAAGTCTAGCCAGGAGGGAGGTACTATTTTGTTGACTCAAGGAAGATTTAAAAAAATATGGTTAAAATCTGAATAGGTGAGCTGGAGATAATGCATGACCAAATCTTATCCTGTAGATAGATTGACCTGACACCATTTGATTCAGCAACCAAGAAGACGTCTAGGAAGAATACATCTTCTTTATAAATTTTGAAAATAACGCAGAGGGGTGAATTTTATAGAAGATTGGAGTTATATTGTTGCCGTTTTTGGCAATTGATTCAGCTCTATGATTCCCAGCAGTTAATGAATAACTTGGGATCTAGCATACTTTAATTATCAAACCACTTTCTGATGCAAATGGTATTTTATCTCGTATTGAGTTGAAAGTTTTGCATTTATTATTGATGAATACAACGTTATATAGTCTAATCAGGGCAGTTTTTGAGTCTGAGAAAAATTACCGAACATTTCAGATTCTACAGTATAATAAGCTCTTTACATTTATATCTAGCCAGACCTTCCGCGTAAAATAAAGAAAAATAATCTGGGAGTTTAATGGACATCGACAGATAAGTCAGTTTTAGAGCAATACATACCTATTGCAAATAAATTTTAATCATGAATGGCAGAACCGTCAGAATAAAATTCGTAGTAGGCATGAAAAAGAGAGCCTTTAAATAACCCAAATTGTTGTGAAATCACTACCGGGGATCTCTTGGAATAAGGGAAGCAATTAATGTCCAATTTAAAAACATTATGTTATAAGGGGATTTCGCAGGGAGGGAAAAATCTCCCTTTATCTTAGAAATAGAAGCACAGAAAGCAATACCTCAAAACTTAATGAATACAGGGGTATTTTTTTATATGGGATGTCGATTAAGATCGTTTAAAATACGAGAATTGTTGTAAAAGAAGTCAAGCATGTATATGTTGGAAAGAATGTTTTAAGGTCTAAGAGAGGCTCCGATGTCTCTGCCAGTAAAACATTTGTGGGACAGATCTTACAACTGACAAACATATTCAAAAACTGAAAAAAAAAATTCTATAGGTCAGAGATTTTAAAATGTTTAAACTTTTATTATAAGTATTGATCAGCATATCAATTTAAGTTGTTGTCCAGTCAGATATCACGAAAGTTAATTAAATCTACCTTAGGAATCACTAATTTCTATTCACTAATTTCTAGGATCACTAATTTCTAATTTCATTAATTTCAAAAAGAGGTTGTACGGCAGTCAGACGTAGGTAAACTTAATAACAACATTCCTAATAATTATATCTCTGAATGCGTGGTGCAACAGTATATGGGAGCAAAGTATCAAGTATGCCATTGCGACATACATTTGATTATAATTGATTACAATGATATATCCATGCATTCATAACTGTATTTATTCCTGTATTCATACGGTTAAACAATTTACAATAAAAATAATAGACATTTGTCAGTATAGACATTTGTCATTTGATGTCTCAAATCTTGAAGAAGTATTATTATTATTTAAAGTTTGATGTCTCGGAAGTATAAATAACAATAAAAAATTTGTGGTCCCACAGAATTGGTTTTAAAAACTATTTTAGCGTTCAACGTGGTGAAAATTAAATATTTCTTCTGGTTTTGTGTAGTAAAAACTGTTCTTTTATAAATTAAATGAATAAAGTTTTAGTTGCAAGTGGAATGATTTATGTCAAAATTTCGCATAGGTCGGGTTTAATCATGCAAATCTACAAATCCGTTATATATAGGTGAGCTCTTCGCAGGCCTTTTCTCTTCCTTTCAAACTATACATGTGACATACAGTCGACAAACTTGCAAGGGGCAACCGATTTTCCAATTTTAGAATCTACCTGTCTGATCAAAGCACATTTAGAAGTTGAGTAGGTGCGTTGGAAGTAAAGGGAGTAAATCGATATAGATGGCAAAAGTGAAGAGGGTTAAAATTTGATACGCACAGTAAACAAAATAGGCATTGTATTAAATCTAGTAGGTTCCTTAAAAATTTTATCACAAAAAAAATTTCTAATGTAAATTAACGTTTATTTCCAAAATAATTAGGTTGCAACATTAATTTTTCAAAATGGCAGTATAGTGGATAAGAAAATAATGCAAAAGTTATTATTATGTAGAACGTAATTAATCCCTTAAAGAATAAAGCAGTGTAACATGCAGTATAAGCAAATCAAACAACATAGATGATATCAGTTATGGAAGA
The DNA here is from genome assembly GCA_009867245.2 of Adranes taylori. NCBI lineage: Eukaryota > Metazoa > Arthropoda > Insecta > Coleoptera > Staphylinidae > Adranes > Adranes taylori. The sequence continues at coordinate 1,187 of WYDF02039369.1, read as the reverse complement.
GATAGTTGCTAATGAAAGTAATATGTACATAAATATTCGAGCAATGTGGTACAGATTTGCATCTTGTTACTTCAATAACACACGTCCAGACGACTCAGTGGATAATGCAATGTCTTTATGACTCCAAGCCAAGGTGGAAATCTGCAGAACCGCAACGTTTGTTGTCAAACGAAGACAGTGCCAATTTATTTTCACGTTGAGTACAGATTCTATATTTAATGGACGTGAAAAAAGATTGCTCCTTATATATCAACTTTTCATTAAATCTATGTACTGCTGCACTAAAATATCTTAAGCAACAACACTCTTTTGTACTCCTTCAGCCTTTTTCAAGATCTAACCCTCAGCTTTATGACAAGAAACTTTACGTCGCCAACCCACAAATTCATACATAACCAAACTACCAAACTCATCATACAACAGTCACCAATAAATCTTCAGTTTGTGTAGAACTGCTGAAGGTTCCGGGATTGTATCATACTCTAATCCTAATGCGTAATATCTATAAAATGAACAAAGAGCTTGAACTAAAATACAATGTACAGAACTTCTTACGAAAAAAACTATTTATTTAAAAAAAAAATATTGTTTCAACTAGCAACTTCAGATTTTTTAAACTTCAGATTTAGTGTGATATATGTTGAAACACGGAATGGCATCCTTATAGTAATATCTTGTTTCATTTCTGCGTTTGTTCCAGTTGATCAAATTATGCATAATTGTATGGCGAATGGTATTTTTAGTGTGTGTGGTAAATTATATTGGGCTAATATAGATATACTGTAGTAATTCTCTGAGGTAACGTGGATGATTTATGTTAATCAAAAAATTTATTTGCTAGAGAAAAAGATAGAGCAGAAATGGAATTACTGATTTAAATAACAAACAAAAGTTACATGTGCAGCCAGTACCTGAGCAACCCAGTCGATATAATCGGTTGGCTCGTTTTGTGGAATGTCTTTATCACTCCAAGCCCACGTTCTAACCCACATTTATGACCCACGTCCCAAGCCATAGGCACAAAAACATCTTTTGTCGTCGTACGGAGATAGAGCTAATTTATTCTGATTCTGTGAAAGATGGTATGTTTAATGGATTTAAATATTATATATATATATATATATATATATATATATAATATCTTTGTTACATGCTCCATTATAAATATTTTATATATGTGAAAAACG
>WYDF02039358.1:0-12505 GCA_009867245.2 Adranes taylori | reverse complement strand
AAAGGAACAAACACCTACTGATTTGCCTTAAGTGGTTAGTTCCGTTTCACCTACTTCTTAAAAGAAGTCTGTAAATAGACGACATGAAACGTTTAAAACAAATTTTGAAATGGCTTAAATATCCGGGCGTGTTGTAGTTGTTAGGTCGAAGACTTTGAATGACCACTAAAAGGGAGTACCGATGATAGTTACCCTAATATTTGAAATACGTATCTGCTTCAGCCTACCTTTTTTAGCTACTTGTGATTGCAGGTATTTGTCATCAACAGATATCTGAAATTGGACTAACTCATCTAATTGTCATCATTAAGTTATTACGTCTTAAAGTAACTCTATATAAAACATTTTCATTAAATTGATATCTTTACTATATTTTATGTTTCGTGATATATTTTCTGTAATTTAAATAATTCTACTGAGTGGAATACATTATATTTCTAATGAGAATGTGCAAATAGTAAGACCAGGCCATTTGATGATATTCATGCTGAAACCACAGTTTATTTTAAATATTTAATAATAAATTTTGTATTCAACTGATTTTTTTAAATGTTAAAGATTTAATAGTAAATCTGATAAACAGAAATAAAATCGCTTAAAAATGACATGATAATTTGGTACTTAAAAATTTCATAGACTTAACTAATTTACAGAATCTAATAATATCCAAAAAGATGGTATTTGTTGATATTAAACGTGCCACAGACGCATTAGTCTATAACTAGATGATCGGTTTAGTAAACAAAATTCCGAGCAAAAATATATGACCATTATTTGACCACGTTTCATTACTTACGAGAAAATATGATTTGAAACTATTAGGAAATAAAATGAGTCAACCTAGCCTTAAGGAGAGGATTGCTGTACATTATATTTACATTCTGTAAATTATTTGATCATTAGTTTTTCTAAAGTTCTTATTAATTCAAATCGTTAATGAATAAGTTTCTCACATGTCCATTTTTAAGAATTCATCCATTTTTTAATATTTTTCATTCGATATGTTTGCAAAACTTTTAAATTCTTTTCTAATGGAATGCATTTTGCACGCACTTAATGATCGCCAAAGTGAACAGGTGACTCTACGTGTCTATATACATAAATGTTTTATATTTATGGTTTTCATTAATTGTTGTTATCATAGACTAATTATTTCGATGTCTTTTTTTTAGGATACATTAGACAGTATAACGAATGCTTCGTATCCAGACGATCGATCAGAAGATGAATCGATATCACATCAATCTGATATGAATGCTTCTAATACGATACAGATTGAGGATGATTCACCCGACGAAATATCGTATGATCAATCTCAATCGCATTCACATCAGGTAATTTTCTTCACGATATATTTAAAACGACGACAGGTTGCCTCAAAATCATGTTTTGTATTTCTAACATTTGTTATAATTTAGGATCCGCCTAAAACTCAATCACCAGATACGATAGCCTCATCAACGCCGACATCAGTCTCTATGCCGACACCGACGTCAACGCCCGTATCAACTGTTGGCAGCGATTATTACGGTACGCCAACGCCAGCTCCACCTCCTCACCAAGCCCAGTATGTCACATATGCTGCACCGACAGCTTATGTGCACGCACCGCCTGGAACAGCTTACGGCCCACCTCCGCCACCTACGGCGGGAGCAGTAGGCCAACCACCTCCTCCACAGGCATATGTTGTCGCAGGTCTACCGCCTCAACATGGCCAGCAATATGTACCACCACCGCCACCTCCACAACAATGGGCGACTGCTCCAGATGGAACATTGTATGCTACAGGACCACCACCTCCACCGCAGCAGGCACCGCCGTACACAGCATACGCTATGTATCCACAGGTACTATTTTTTATTGTAATGAAACAGCTCTATCTAGAAGTTCATTCTACGTACGATCCCGAACTGTTACGCAGTTGTTGTCATTGATTCCTCCTTTTCCAGAAGAATGCATGCGTTTAATGTTAATGATATAAAGATTTAAATTCATTCTACTAATGGGAGTAGTAAAGGTAGTCCCTACTATTTAAGCCTTCGTTCAACTCAATTCCAAAACTTCAAAACAGAAAAATCTCAACATTTTACAACACAGTGCAACAACCTTACATAACACCAAACATTTATTACGTACATGTCTTCGGTTGTTTCGTTTCTAAGCTGTTTTTCTAGAGAAGCTTTTCGCTACATTTACAGCTGAAAATAAGGACATTATAAACGGTATAAAGGACATAAATAAATACTTTGCACGATTGGCAATTTGAGTGCCATTTTGATACTGTACATTATCATAACTTCCGGTAAAAGATTTTCAACATTAAAAATTGAATGTAGTCCATTTTTATTTGAATTCTTATGGAATGTAGTCCATATCTCATTAAACAGATTGAAGAAGCAGCCGTTTTCCTGGGTTTGAACACCGAACACAGTATGAAAGTAAAGCAAAACCACGAAAAAGCATTCCGCTGTTACCAAGAGTTGTTATAAAGTTAAATATAAAAATTGCTCGGTTCAAGTGTAGATGCGAAATGCCAGTATTAACATTATTTATTAAATTTTAAACTACTAAAATAAATGTTTTTACATGAAAATATTTTATTCAATCCTTATAAATTCTAAATGTATTTTATATTAATTTAACCATTTTTTATTTAATTACTATGCATTGATACTATTGTGATCCTTTTATTTTATAGACTTACCCACCTCAACCGTATGCTCCACCACCTTCACAAACATATGGAGAATACGGTGCTCCACCGCCATCGGCACCAATGTATCAGACTTACTCTCCATATCCACCTCCACCGCCTCCAGGACAATACGGTGCACCACCGCCTCCTGCGCCGATGTATACGACAGATGCATATGGCCAACCGCCACCGCAACCAGCTATGCAGTATGCACCAACACCACAAGGAAGCGCACCACCACCACCGACAAGTGCTACTAATGTAGCACCACCACAAACTACTTATTATGCTCCACCAACATAAATTGGCAGTTAATGGGAATTTTCATAACGTGTAAGTACTTTTTTTTAGCATTTGACGTTTTATATAATAAATATAATAGCTATTAACGATACATTTGAAATGCCTAAGTACACTGCTCCCCCGGTATTCACGAATTAGACTATTTTCGATATTCACGGACAAATGTCTCTTATTGATACCGCGGAAAACGGAACTCGCGTTAGTAAGTGTAAAAACCTACAGCGATAAGTTTATTCCTCTCTATTGTTTCTGATAAGCGCGCGGGCGTATTGTGTATGTACGAATCTGTACCTAAATTAAAATTAGTCGTCAAAAATGAACGATGTAAGAAGGTTTAGGAATAAAATTAAAACTTGTTTCACACCACACGTCCCTAGATCGAGCATTCGAAATTAATAAATGGACTGCGAAGTATAAAAACTTAGGAAGCTAACTTAACACGAACTATCCAGGGATGTATTTTGATTTATCGGCTCAGATTATTTAATAAGTTCAAGATCCAGTACTGAAAATCTAGAGAAATATTTCATGGAATGAATAGAAGACAATAATCGAAAACAAATTGAAATTGACTATAAATATTCGAACAAACGTAAGAGTTTTTGTATAACCAATAAAAATAGATGGTTAAACGTCTACCAGCAGATAGAACTTTGATGCAAGTACAGGGTAGTTTGATAAGCTTAAGCACCGATATATATTAATTCATAATACAGCATTGTAAATTAATAATACAGCACTAAGTGCTGATTTAAAGATACTCAAATTATTTGTGAAATATTAAGGGATATAGATTATCATGGTTTCACCCCAGACCAAATTATTAATCAGACATGCTCTATACCAGGGACTTATCATCTTGAATATTCGTTTCGCAAGAAAAGCGGGAGTTCTTTGATTCAAAGCCATGAAATTTAAGATTAAGATTGATTTACTTACAGGTTATTGCGCTTACTGTATTTTTTTACGGAAATATTTGACCAGGCAAGTTTCTTCGGGCTTGACGAGCGATAGGACTTCGTTAAGTTACGCCTTCATTAAAATCGTAAAGAAGCATCCAACGAAAATCTTCACGTAAAATTTCCAATTTTTCTAAAAGTAGCTGTTTCTAAACGCATAATGTAAACAAAGTATTTGGTCAAATTTTGAACTCACATCGTGTTTTAATAATAACAAATGTCAAGTTTTATGAAAATAGTACACAGCTCAATAGTAATATCAATAGCTCTAAATCTGAATAGCACTACCTCATGGTGTTTATAAAAATTGTACAGACGGCGCTCGTACATACAGTATGTACTTAATTATTATTGTCTAAGTATAACTTTTATTTTTGTTATTGTTTTATTTCCATTGTGCCGCATCAGTCGACTCAATTGCATGAAACAATAACCCGGGTATGTGCGAGATTAATGGAACACAAACTTTACGAATACCGGAGGGGTAGTGCAATTGAAAATTCAATATTCTGTAAATTACTCATTTTAATTTTATTTTCAGAACAGGTTTAGTTTACTAGATAAGGTATAACTGATAGTACTTAAGAGCCACATGGATGTCAAATCAACAATCTTATCAAAAAGTTTATTACTCATTCTTTAAGACTTCGCATTGTGTGGTGCAAAGAACATATTAATCTGTTTTAAATAACTCATGATTTCCGAACTTAATAACATTTGTGTAGCAGTGCAACGTTATAAGTGACAATTTTAATATAACGTTACACTTTAACTTGACCATAATAAAAATTTTCGTGTTTTGGTTCTGTAGTGATTTAATTATTATGTTTATAGAAATTTGTTTAAATTATGCCTTTATATTTTTTGACTTTTTAAAATTCTATTTTATGACTTTTGGTATTATGCTGCGATTTACTTTTGTATTGTTTGTTAAAGATCTAGGAAATTAATGAAAATTCTCATTGCTTAAAGCAGAACTAGCTCGAAGAAAGTTTATACATATAACATGTTTTTACATTTTATGGTTTAGTATACATGGAAAATAAGCAAAATGTAGAACTTGGTTCTTTTCCATGTGTCCTACATTAAATATAAACGTTTGTTTATTAATGTAAAGGCTTTGTTCATTAACTACGAAATACAGTTTAACTTACAAGTAAACGAGATGCTTGTAGGGTTTCACTAAATATTTTGAGATACCAAAAAACTACAAATCGTTATTGAAAACATATTTTTATAATCATTTTAATCCCACCCCTTAAGATTAATGCACTGTTTAATATTCCAGTCTTCAAAAAATTGATCAAGTTCCTCTTCCGTTGGCGCTGGTTTCGCGTCGTCCACGCATGTGTTTCTTAAGTTTATTAAATACCCAGAACTTACATATTGTCAAAATATGGTGAATAAGGAATTGTGCAAGATCTTTGGCATTGTTTTCCAACAAGAACTCTGTTTAGTGCGTCATGTGAGGTAAAGAATTTTGTTTTGTAGCACTAAAGTTTACTGCCTTAAGTAGCATTAGCAAACTTTGTTGATATACCAGTTTGCTATTCATCTAGTTTAATTGTTCTCAGCAATTCCGTACTATGGAAGACAACTAGCAAAAAATAAAAATACTTCGAAATAATATATAAACACAATTATCATCGAATTTATAAATATCTATATCAATTCTTGCAAATTAATATTTGTGCACAATCTAGCAAAATAAAATTGTTCGATGATAGAGATGCTATATTTTCATCCCTGGTTATTTAATTTAAAGCATGGAAATCAATTTTAAGCATAGAGGAAGTAATGTTCGTTTACTCCCATTTTAAACCCACTACGCGATAGTGCTTCATCGATAAATCCACTTTTAAACATAAGACGCTTGCATCTCTGTTGAAGGTGCCAAAACTTAATCACCCGCTCATCTGACGATATCTCACCTATTTCAGGTATTGTAGTTACGTCATCTTAAAATATGTAGTGTGCCTGTCGTATTTCTAATCTGATTCAGTGTATATTATGTTTCAATTCACGAAAATACGAGTTTAAAGAAAGCATTATTTCAGTACGTATTACTTTTCGAATATTAGGTACATTTCACACCTTGGGAAGAAAACTAGTATATCATTATAATTTTTAAAATGTTATTACAGTTTTGGGGTTTTTTTTTATTTTTGCAGAGGAATGTTCCAAGGTAGCAACTAAATTATGCCAGGAGCTGATTGTATTACCATTCCAACAGCGAATTATTAATTTTTTCTGAGACTATGCAGTCGTACTACGTCATTATTTCTGTGAATTGTACTACACCACTTTATGTTTTACTTTTCTAGTTCCGAGTAGGCTTTTCTATTGGTGTTAATGCTTCACATCCACATATTATGTGTAGGATTGTATCATTTTTCTCCAGAGGCAACCTATTTCGACCAGTGTACAGTCCAATTTTGTTCAGTGTAAGCTCAGAATAAATTCTATTATATTATATTTTCTCATATATGTTTCTGCATACAATGTAGAATTACATATATTTCATTATGGTAGCTAATCTGCCTAAAGAACAAAATATTCTACATTCATAAACTCGACTCTATAGTGAGAAGTTTCTAAATATGCACTCGTCCTATAAATTACAGTTCGATGTCATATCAAATGCCCCTAAAAAATTCTAAGCCTAATTCGGTTACTAGGTTTGATATATTTATTTTAAATTGCGCTCCACTTGTAGGGCCGACACTCCAGTGATAAAAGATTTAGCAGAATGTCAACACTCTAGGCGGGGCTGTTTTTATAAGTCGGTATACGACAGCACTCAGTTTCCAGGGAAGACATTTTTTTGACACTAGAGTGTGTTGTGTTTCTACAACTACTAATTTGTTAGCTTGGAACATATTTACAAAAAAGCTACTCTAAAATTTGAAACGTACAAAAATGATTCAATAATTACGACATATTAATTTTATAGTCTTCTTCCCAAGATGCGATTTATTTGATGTTTTTGTTTCATGAATTGTCTATTAGTTATTTAATTATCACTTATTAACCCTTTAACTGCGGGTGTGGTTTATAAACCACATACGAAAATTTTTGTCAGATGCGGGTGTGGTTTATAAACGATTTGTTTATTTTTGCTAATATCAGACACCGGCTGTGACATATATTACTAAGTTATAAAAATATTTCTTTTATAATATATAAATAAAGCCAATTTTTTTGTGTTACCGATAATAAAAATGCATCATTTCTCAGCATGTTTCTATTTATTTTCATAAATTCTTGTTACTTATATAAATTGGCTGCATATACCTACATCTATTTTATTATTTCTAGTAGACTATACACAATAAACTATCGTATAAATAAATAATACCGTCAAGCGAAAATTATATTTTACTTTATCATAAAGAATAATAAAACGATATGTTTTTTTCTAATATCATAACACGGCACCAGCTTGTGTGATTGTAATATTTGTCTTAAAACAGATCCTACTGACTGTTATACAGCCGATTATACTGAATCGGCTGACTATTATACTTTTTTACTTAGTATACTTTTTGTAATTTATAAATAATTAAAATTCTACTATCTAGTTTTCTAATTAAATTTTAGTAAAATATTTTTGATTCGCCACTATATCATAATAAATACATGACATATTTTTTTATATTTTGCGTTATGAACGATCGGCTATACTAAAAATACCTGCAGTTAAAGGGTTAAACGATAAAATGCTTGCTTTTACAGTAGATTCATTATGATATGCTAATTGTGTTTATGTTTGGGGGTAATAGAAAGTCAAGCTCTATTAATTTCATAACTATCAAAAATATATATTCAAATTTACTTTTATTTGGAGTCATTTTAATTTTTATATTAATAACTTTAAACTTATGCTTCATTTGATTTTTCGTTTTACTATTATTTGTTTTTTATTAAAACAACATACTTATAAAAATTTCATTACTTGTATTTGGTATTAGATAAATAATTTTTGTCATTGTGAAAATGATTGAAAGGAAAACTGCATGAAGTGACATTTAGTTATAAAAACTTTCATCAACATAAACAGAATCGATTAGGTTTGATCAATAACGAGATATTAAAATATTTAAATACAATGGATACCTATTTCAACCAAAGGCAAAGAAAACTATTTCGTCTTTTCCACTGCTACTTTTTCTCTCCCATCTCCAGAATTCAGAAAACAATCCAATATACTAAAACTAAAACTCATTCATTTACTACACATTCCCCTTTTTACCACAAAACTAGTCTTTTTTCTTCCTTTTCTCATTTCCGTTGTTTCTATCTTCTTTAACACGTACAGCATCTGTCTATTATGTTTATTCCCCTCCAACTTCCTAGGTCTTCATATAATCTCCAAATTTCCATACTTTGTCTTTTTTCTTCTTTACATATGAGACCCTCATATTTTTCAGTGATCTCATCTATTGTCTACATTTCCGCAAATTCTACACATTGTCTCTTTTTTATCCATCCAATTTCTATGCCTCTTTCCCAAATTTAAATCTAGCTATTATCCTCTTTCCACTTTTCGGGTTCAAATAATCAGATTTTATTGTCTTTTTTAAATGTTCTGTTATTATTTCTCTCAACATCCTTCTCGTTTTTTCACTCGTTGGATCGTTCAATCCATCCCATAACTATAAGCAGCACATTTTATACTTTTGGGCATGTATTAATTTATTTGCACGTCTAGAAAGCCCTTTCTTCTAACTTCACAACTCTGCGATGTCAAACTAAACATCGCAACCATATCAAGACGCACACACTCAGTCTTTATTTTACTTGTTTTAGTCGTCCCTGCATGAGAATTAGTATTCTCTTAACGATTAATCTTCCACGCTTAAATTGTTAAGAATTCTAAACATATATTGATAACAATATTAATATAAAATTGATAGTTTTTGATATTTTAGTAATTCTTATGGTTTGTATGAATATTTATAGAATTTTATTTATTAAAAATTAATAAAAACAGTAAATAATGCTTTTTTTAGATATTAAATATTTTAGAAAGGTATATGATTAGTAAATGGCTATCAACAAAATATTGTCGTATAATAAAAAAAAACATGACAAAAGTGGGGTTTTCACTAAACTTAAATCCAAAAACAAAAAAAAAACCAAAACTGAAGAAATGCTAAACTTTTGTTTTAATTGTTTCTTTTTTGAAGTGAAATTATTGTACACAAAATCTATTGAACGCAAACAACAGAGACGCAAAGTATTGTTTCCTATCAGGATACGAACGACGAAACAAAAATAAACCCCAGTACGTTTATAAAAGGTGCAAGTTTAATTTGTTTTAACACCAGTTTTGGCCATTTGGTGGGAACCCGTTTTTATTATTTATTATACTACTTGTGTCACATGAATCACAATTAATTGGTGACTAAATAATTTATTGGGTCTATTTATCTCAGATCTTTTGATATAAAGATGAAATTCTTATATTTTCGGAATACCAATAAAATAAAACGCTGTACATAGTATTATTATGCATATAAACTCATTTTTCATTTATATAAAATGTTAAATGAAATTTTTTATTTGGAAACAAATGATTTATCAAAGAATTACAGTAGGACAAATCACATAATCTGTATTATAAAGTGGCATAATTAATTTTAATTTCCAATTGCTTCTAGCTTAATAACTGTTTTCTATGTATAAATGTGTATTGAATTCATAAGTAATTTAGAAATTTAGATCATTCTGAATTTAGTACTGAACTGATCTGTTTATATAATTATATTTGTTGTTGTATTTTTTACAACAGTGCATTTTAATTATAAAAATCGTAAATTAATTCTATTATTTAAGAAGAATGTAATTATTGTATGAGCGAAGTATTAATTTTTAATTATGTAAAATTAATTTATCGTGTTTAAGTATAATTTATATTTTTTATTTTTTACAAAGTTTAGATTGTTCGATCATTATGCTTAGGCATTTCCTATTTAATAAATGATCAATCTAACCGATTAGGTTGTCTTTTATTTTAAAATCTTTCGTAATGAATAATTTAGGAATATGTTAGAAAAAAAGACGTTTGAAACTTCAAGACTTTAAAAAAGCTCGCATTAGTAATAAATAATAAAATAAAAATTGCCTGTATTTACGGTTTTAATGATAGTTATCTAAAGTGCTATCCGTATCGTACATAATTTATTAATAATTAAATTACATTGTAGAGTTTCTGCGACTGAATTGTTACCATTATAAACCATCAACTATAATTAAAAAAAAATACATCCACATATTCTATAAAATTTAAATGAAATTACTATAAAGTAGAAAATATTAAGTTTACGCTAAGATCATTTTTACCTGTTTTGGTGGATTCGTGCTCTTAATCCGCTGAGTTTTGTACTCTTGACGATACGGTTCTGATGATCATGTTTGTGTCCTGTTAAATTTGTAGAATAAATTTGAAATCAAATATGATGTGAGAAGTAGTCAGTATTTTATTACAAAATGATGGTAAGAATGCGTAAGTGGTATCCCAACTGCAAACAGTTAATGTGCACCTATTTTTTCTAAATCTTAAATGCTCGCCCGAAATTATTATAAGAAGCCAAAATTCTACCAAATTCTATAAGACTTAACTTTTGACTTAACTAGCCATAACTTTTGAAACACCTGGTATAGACCTACCAAGTCTTAGATTGAATGTTGCCACGTTTGAAATTTAACAAACTTTTTGAAATATCTCAGGAACAATAAAAGATAGGACATTCGAATAAACTTGTAGAGGCCCTTCGATTTTTTTTCTTAAAACACCATTTAACATATATACAGGGTTTTCGTTTTGGAAACTTTGCGGTCCATTTTCTCAGAAACTTAACGAAAGATTTCAGATTAAATTTCTTATATCGAAAGATCTTTTAATATTTAACGGATTGAGTTTAAAAAAAATCGCACATCTTAGCACCGGAGTAATTGGACCTTGAAAAAAAAGTACTACCCTAAATATCTCGGGGAACGTATGTAAGTCGACCTCAATCTAAGGGACCTCAATTTTGCCAGTGAGCACCCAGTCGAATCAAAAAATTCAACCAAATTGAGAATTCTGTTACAAAATTGGAACTATCTCAAAATCACTTGAAGTTAGACATAGGAAGTCGTTAATAAAAATGAAAGTGGCGCTAAAGATCTATCCAACCATTACATAAAATATAGGGTGTTCAATTTAAAGAAATTGAAAAATTCCCTACTACGCGTTTTGGTTCAGCCTGTATACAATTTTCAATAACATGCAAAATATTTTATACGCGTAAAAGGTGAGGGTGTACTAGAATTACCAGGTCCAATAACAGATCAAATATATTTTATTCTTTTAAGATACAAGCAGTTCAAATTACCACAATTTTGGCATAAAAGTAGCCATAACTTTTGAAACACCTGGTATAGACCTACCAAGTACTAGATTGAAAGTTATGACAAATACGTCGAATTGAATTATCAACTAAAAAGTATAGTTAGATTGTGTAGCTTAAAGCGCTAGACACTTCTGCTTTGGAAATTTTTCTCCATATAATATGATATAGGAGAAATTGCACTTGGACACACTATTTGGACACCGGGTATATCATTATCATCCTCAATAAGATTTGATTGACTCTTAGTTTCATTTTTATCTGACTGAAGGATGTCATACGGTTTATTTTGAAGTAAAGGTTGAAGTAAATGTGAGGCTGGCTCACTAACTGCTCTTCTGAGAAAATATTGCAAACACTATTAATGTTGAATTTTTCTATGGCTCCAGCCTGATGCTTGCACATTTTCCCCGTTTCACCTTAGGGACAAAATGGTATCCAAATTTCCATATCAATGAAATATAGTTCATATCATTTTCGGAGCATATCGTTTTACATTTATTTTGTTTAGCACTATGCAGAAATTCCTTGTCTTCGAACTCCTAGTTGAAAATTGTTTTCTATAGTATATGCACAACATATGTTTCCGTTCTATAAGTTTTTGTACGTAACTGTTAAACTGTGGATACACTGTGGAATCACAATTTTCAAATAATATGGTAATACTATCTTCAATAAATGTCTTCACCAAAGATAATTTGTTTTTTAAATTATAAATTGTGATATTTAATGTGTGATCGCTTATGGCGTGTCTTCCCTTGTTCAATACATACTGCACTTGAATTTTAAGAATTGCAAACCAGTTCCGTCAGTACGTAGTAAAAAGTTAAATGCTATTGGAAATATTGTAACGCCAAAAAAAAATTGTTAAATCAATTCAGTTCCTTTAAACTGTTTAATAGATAGTCGTGAAAACGAAAACTATTAGCATATTATAATAGTTGTTTAATTAAGCAAGCAATCATCGAAAATTGCGAATCATTTATGAGAGACCACAATGGTAGGAAAAATTCCGATGAACATTTTTGGGTGGATGGTCATTTCTGCTATAAGGTATTAAGCTTCCTCAGCACCCAGCTTTTTACAGAACATCATTGTATTTGTATAAGTGAATATACATTTACTCCGTTCTGAACCTTATCATCGGACAAATA
>WYDF02039347.1:0-12505 GCA_009867245.2 Adranes taylori | reverse complement strand
CGTCTTTGTGTTTTTTTTTTTGGATGGTTTGATGTAGCATGGATTATATTGTTGTTGTATGTTTCTTTTCTAAAGATTTTATATTCTAGGTGGTCTGTGGATCTAATGATTTCAATATCTAAGTAATGGATTTTGTTGTTGTTTTCGTTTTCAATTGTGAATTGTATATTTTGGTATATTGCATTTAATATTTATACTATTTTATTTGGATTTATTTCTGGAGTGTTTATTACGCATAGGACATCATCTACATATCTAATCCATTTGGTTACTGATGTGTTTTGATTTAATGATTCGATAATTTTTTGTTCGTATTCGAATTTCTACAAACATACGAACAAAAAATCATCCACTCATTAAATCAAAAATTATCCAGGAAGCTTTAACATAGCGTAGCGAGTGATCCTTTGAAGTTTGGGGTAGATCGGGAATACGGGAACTTGCGAATACTGGATCATGGGAATAAGGAAAAAAATTATGGGTTTCTAAACCACTCAACCGATTTCGATCAAATTTTCACGGAACCTTTAACATAGCACAGCGAGTGATCTTATGAAGCTTGGTGTAGATCGGGAATACGGAAACACGGGAATTTGTGAACACATATTTTTGAAATTTTTACAAAACGATGCATTCGAATACGCGCGTGTTTTTATATACTTAAAGCGAGAACACAGGAATACGGCATTTCGGATACACAGGATTTCGGGAAAACAGGTAAACGGGAATACAGGAATACGGGAACACATATTCTTGAAATTTTATTAGGCATATCGCTGGCCACGGCGAAACCTCGGCTACGTAAGCCGCGGCAAAGTGGGCAGCGAAGCTGTCCGCACCGTAGGCAAATATGGGGACCGGGGGATTCATGGGTAGGTTAGACTAATGTTGTTTAGTTTGCCCTAAACACTATTGTGCTAATTGAATTTAATAGACAACGTAAAAGGTGGCAGTCAAAAGTAAAAGGTTTAACGTTTGTTTTATACACCATGTAACAAAACGTAGGACTTCCAGTATATGAAAGATGGGGTGGCGATCACATCCACGAATTTTCTGAAACAAGAAACACTCAAATTCCTATGTTTTCATAACTCAACTAGCTGCTACATATGTTTTTGTTTTATTGTTACTCCTACATTCCTCACGTCAACTCCTTCGCCACGCATTTATTTATTTAGTTATCTCCAGTTTAAAAAACGCTGAATACTTTCAGAACTAGGTAAGCTTTTTGTAGATACATTTACAGTAAACGTAAACATCATATTTACTTTTAAAAATTTATTGATACACATTATTAGTATTAACTGCATTAGTATTGAGATCATAATTCTGATTTTGATCATTATAATCATATTGTCCATTATCTTGTTGTTGTTGGTCTTGTTGGTAATTATTCGCTTGATTATTGTTTTGTAATAAGTGTTGTGGACGTGTTCGTCGTTCAGGTACTGCTTGTGGCTGATAAATAGGCCCCTGATTGTCATAATTGTTATACGTCGGTTGTGCTTGAGGTTGTCTTTGAATCTGAGATTGTGGTTGAGTTGGTTGTCTTTGAATCTGAGATTGTGGTTGAGTTTGCTGCTGATAAGGAGCTGCTTGATAATTATATTTTGGTGTCACTTGTGATCCTGCGTAATAATTGTAATTAACCTAAAAACATACATTACATTCTTACTATCGGAAAAATGTATAAATAATTGACACCTATAATTTTTTATTTCAGGCCGATATAATAGGATTGGCCCAAACCTAATTATTGTAATAAGAACATATAGATAGTACTTTAAAGCATAATTAAGTGAGTCAATTATTTCGAAAACAGAATGTTGCGTTAAGGAACTTCAAATTGGCTTAAAAATGCAAGGTAGGAGTATTTCTGGCATAGAAGGTAGGCTTCATCAGTACCATCTGCTTCCCATATCATCATTGCAGTCGTTAATGAAAACAAAATGAAATTGAATGCTGTTATACGAAGCAACCAATGATGAAACAATCAATTAGGATGACAACTTATCCACCCAATTAGGAATTCTAGCAATTAGGGACTTAACAATTAAAGTATGCCTATTTTTGCAATTACCAGCATTAGACCATCTCTAGTATAAGCAGAACGTGCTAATCCGTAGGTTTTTAATTAATAGGTTTTTAGGTAGGTAAACACTACGGATTAGCTAAAAACCTACTAATCCGTAGGTTTTTAGCTAATCCGTAGTGTTTCTTTAAGACGTAGGTAGAACTCTTTGTTAATAATAAAGTGAGTTAATAATTTCGAATTAACTGAATTAACTCACTTAATTAATGAATATTAATGTTAGACCTGTTTTACTTCTTCATTGAATTTACTTTTCATAAGTATTTTCTTACAGATTTTTAAAATATACATACAGTTAATAATCTTTAATAAAATTTAATACTGAAACTAATTGGGACAAGTTTTTCTTTAATAGGAACTGTAGCAGAAATGAAATCCGCGATAGCACGTATCCTTCAACAAGAAAATTAACTGAGTGGATAATAAGCACTGCAGACAGAAATTCCAGAAACATTCAAAAGAAACCGTGATGTGCCTGTGTGAGGAAAAATGTAGCAGTCTAGAAACGTCTAACGGTTGCCTCCACGGAGTACGAGATAAGGAAAGCTGTAAAAAAGCTGAACTATGCCGGAAATTAAAATTTTTATATTTAAAAAAAATTACTGTTTAGAAGATATTTATAACGCTGACAAAACCAGCCTTTACTATCTACTACAACGACTCCTGGTGTTATTAGTACATTGCACTCTAAGGGTACAGAAACGCAATGAAACTGCATTTCTATTTTATACTGCCCAAATATATCAACTACTGGAAGCTAAGGAGAAATGGAAAAAAGAAGGAAGAAGATGTTGGGTGAAAAGACAAGAAGAATAGAACGAGACAACTAATTACCTAAAGGATGAGAGAGAGAGAGAGAGAGATGTGTGAAAGTTTCTAAGAAAAAGAAGTAGTATGAAAAATACCGTCGTAGAGTTAGATATTGATTTAGAAGAGTGGTAAAAGAAATATAAGGTTGATGAAGACAATTTAGGGTGTATGATGAGTATGGAAGAGGCAAAAGAGGTGGTATATAAAGCTATTAATAAATTATGGATAGTAGTGCGGCTGGACCAGATGGAGCGCATGTGGATGTGTAGAAGTATTTGAATGAAGAAGGAATTGTGGGTCTAACTAGGTATATGAATGAGATGTGGAGAGGAGAAGAGAGTGGGCCAAATGAATGGAATATGGGATAGATTATACCTGTGCACTGAAAGGGGAGTAAAAAAGACATGGTGAATTATAGAGGACTAACGATGATGTACGGGATATATAGGTTGTACGCGACATGAAATTGGAAAAGGAGATGTTAGAGAAAAAGGTGCTGTCTAACACGCAGGCGAGAAATGTTAGAGATAGGGGCATATAATATATTCGTGGGGAACTATTTTATAAACAGGGAAATAAGTAAGGGGAAAAATCAGTATTACTGTTCGTGGCTGTGAAGTCTACATTTGATAAACTTATGAGAAGTAAATTATGGGAAAGAATGGAGGAATCAGGTACATCGCCAGGAATGTGTGAAAAGTTAAACGGTTGTTTGAAAGAACGAAAGTAAGAGCGGGAGCGAGAATGGAACTATCAGATTGGTTTAATATGAATAGAGGAGTGAGACAAGAGTGCTCGTTGAGTGTGAATCTATTTAATATATATGTATCGGATTTAGAAAGTGTGTTAGAAAAGTATCAAGATAGGGGAGTAAGTTTGGAGGATGGAAGGATATGGACGTTAGAATATCCGGATGATATAGTGTGCATGGCGAGTAATAGAGAGGATTTGCAAGAAGTGATTTGCGAGAAAGATTGAATAGATACATGTAAAAAAGATGATTGGCAGGTAAGTTTAGAAAAGACGAAAGTAATGGTGTGTAAGAAGGGACGGGGGATGAGGCGTGGTAGCATGACGGATGAGTTTACTTTAAACGGAAGGAAGTTAAAATGTGATGAAGCTCTAAAATTTTTAGAGTCTATGGTGTATAGATCTGGGAATGGAAGTGAACATGTAAAAATGTAGTTTAAGAAGGTAAATGCAGCCGCAAATGGAAAGAATGGCATATGTATGGAAAGATGAGTTTGGAGATTCGGTCGGAATGAGAATGATGATACATAAAGTTTGTGTAAGAAGCATATTGCTACTGGTGCTAAAGTCTGGATAGTAAGATATGGAAGTAAAGGTAGTGAAATTTATGAGAAGGATGTTAACTCCAAGTGAAGTGGTACTGCAAGAAATGAATGAATACAAATGTTTGGTATATGGAATAAGAAAGAGGAAAGTGATGATCGTATGTAAAGGAAGAAAAAGTAATGAATGGGATAAAGAGAGGAGTAAATTGTATGAAAGGTGCAAATGGTCAATGATAGAATGGTATGATAGAATGGTAAAAGGTGAGCTCTCTTAGAATGAAGTAGAACAAATAGCACAGGATGTGGAGTTGCAAAAAGGAATGGAGAGAATAAGAAAAGGTGAGTGTGACAGGAGGTATATACACCTAATGATTGATGTAGAGGTGGCTAAATATTTTAATTCGGAAATGAGTATAGAGTGAAAGAAGGTGTTTGCAAGATTTAGGTGTGGAAGTGAGATAAAGAGAACAAATATTAGGCATATAATATAGAAAGAAAATGTAGAATATGTGAGGAACAGAAAGAGTCATGGGGGCACTGGGTGAATGAATTTGTAGGAATCGTGTGGACAGATGATGAAAGAATGTACGCAACTAACTGGAGAAGATGCTTAGGGCAATTGGGAGAGAGTATACAAGTGCCGAGAAAAATTATTCATTAAATTGATAAGAGGAGGTAATTGTGTAAAGAAATGGATTCAGGATAATGCTAATAGCGAGATTTCGTTGTTCGTTGTGGGAGTGGTCAAAGGAGGAATAGATTTAAATCAATGAAAATGAACAGATGTGTAAATGGTGTGCAGTAGATGTGGAATTTTGGAAAGTTGGGCGGATGAGTGAGTGGAGTATGGAAGAGAAGGTGGTGGCTCAACATTAGAAGAAATGCTTGAGAATGGAATTGCAAGGACTATTATAAGAAAATTATGACAATAAAGTTTTATTTTGCGGAAAATTAATGAAAATGTTAATGACAAGTGAAGTGTAGGATAGATGTTGATGGTTTTTTTTATTTAGATATTTTCCCTTAATCCTGCATACGAGGAAATAAAATTCATCACAGAAAAGTTTGTTGTTTTCTATTTGCTACTGTATTCTTAATTTTTATTTTCTTTCTTTTGTTTACATTGATTTAATTTATGTGCACAATTATGTTATTGTGTTATTTTGTAAATATGCCAATAAGGGTTGATTTTTTTTTATGTCAGCTGCTGACTGTGAGAGAATTTCGAAGTACTGCGCCAATAGTAAATACTTCCAAAAAATATAAATAATATTGTAAAAGGTACAAAAAATATAAGTAATAATAAACAATACTGTTTCATTTAAATAATCCAAAAAATATATGGCTGAAATTTTTTTAATCTTACATCCGTGATGTAAGAAAATTTATTTAATAAATCTCAAAAATTCTCTGTCTCAAAAAATTTACTGAATAAATTTTTATTCTAATTTATTTTATTAATTATGTTGTAGTCATTGTACATCGGGATAATAAAAATTAAAGAATATTTTTTTTTAATTTGCAGAGAAATGTATCGAGAACAGTTAGTTAATTCATGACAATCCATTTTAAGATTTATCAAGAGCCAAGAAGATCAGGCAAAAATTTCAATTTTGCAACAACACAGTTTGATCCTAACGGTTGAGCAAACTATCTAAAAAAAGCATATTAGAAACTGATTTGTTGGTTACGACTTAAAGCCCTTGGAGAAGACTGAAACCTTGAGTAGTGAAGAAAGTGAGGTACAGGTAAGTTCTTATCATAAATAATTTAAAAAAATCACTTTCACGATGAAATAGTTGAAGTCTATACATTAAAAACTTTGAGGAAACAGAACGAAGAAATAAACAAAAATCTCTAAATTGGGCAAATATCTAACCCAATATTTTCAAATGTTATAATTATTTCTTATATAAACACTACTACATAAAATGAGTGACAGCTAGTTAAATGAAATTATTACCTTTAAACCTGTAGGATCCGTGTATGAAAATCTCCCATGAATAGTACCTCCAGGATCAGCTTTAGCTGAATGTTCAATTCCATCTTCTGTTTTGTACATGAAACCAAATGTTCCATCGACTATGAAAGAATATCTCATTAATCAAAAAAAAAAAAAATAGTTTAATAAGGATTTTCCAAATTATTCAATTTAGATTTTTTATTAAAAAAAAATATTTTTAATAAACCTGTCTAGCAAAAACTAATATAAAACAGATCTCTAAGCCGTTTGATATCATTTAATATTTGAGTAGCGCACCTTTAGGGAAAACTCTTGAATCTTGCAGAATGCTTGGGTTGATACGTTGGCATTGTGCAGTTATTATTTGGAACACTAACAGGGCAATCTGAAACTAGAAAAGTATTATTAGTATGGTAAAATATGTGAAATGCAGACATCATCGATATGACTGCTGACCCATTTTTTGCTCAGTATGGTGGAATGGTGAACACACCACTAGCATAGCATACCCATCTTTTGCCTGACCCATACTTTTACACACACGACTCAAAGCATTCGCCATTTCGTGCATAATCTAACAGAAAAGGTAACGGAATGGTGAATGCGCTGGGACTGATGTGCAAAGAAATTACGGTGAACTGTCCAATTCCCTCGACTGACCTCATGTTTCTTACAATCACCAGGATTTTCGAAAGTCTTTTAAAAATCATCGAGCTGTTATCAGTTTGCTCTATTATACTTTACATTTAATTTTGATAATATATTGTGTTCAATTGAAATTGGGAAGTAATAATGAGTGTTGTTTCCAGTTGTTCCTTCACAAATGAGAAAATTTATATCACTTTTGCGTCCCAAGTTTAGTGTTATAAAAACACTCCTCCGAACTTCTCAGGGACTCCTACTACAATCATCTATTACGACACACAACCGAATTAAATCCAATGGCATACCACACAATTTATTCCCATTAGAACTTCTCCCCTCAAACAATTACACATTCTCGAACTCCGCGTAACAATAATAAATTTATATCTTATAAAAACGCATTGGTGCGCTGAGAGATGGTTGACGAAATCTGATCTCAACAAACAGTAAAGAAGGTAGAAATGTTCTACCTGATCTGATGGAAAAGCTTTTATGATCTGATAACTTGTTAGATACCAGTATGCTCCCGGCTCTACCCATTACTATTGCAACTCTTGGGCATAGGCTTTCCCCTAAAACGAAATCTTGAATGTATCAGGATTTGTTGTGTTTTATACTTCTTAAGAAATGTTTATAATAAATTATAATTTTCAAAATAAACTCAAAATTATATAAAAATATTTATAATTACCAATTGAATTAAATTTCTGTTCGACGTCATTACTTTCTAGTAATTTAAAACATTCGCAAAGTTTAGAATAAATCAATAAGTACTAACAAATTCACGTTGGTCACAGATCATTGATTTTAAATCTTATCTTATCACACTATCAAAACAATGGAATCAGAGTCTGTTGCAATATTGCTTTTATAGTGCTTCAGAAAAAATCTCCTACCTCAATGTTGTCTATCTACCTCGTAACTTCATGCCAGATCACTTCATCATTTTCAAACTTACTTTTATTATTGCACATTCTTGCATTCTGATTAATGGCCATATAATATTACAATAATAAATAGCCAATATGTACATATATGAAGGTATTTACAAGAAATAATCTGATGCTGCTATTTACTTCAAATAGATAACATTTAGTCTGTATATAAGTGACCTGAAATTAATATGTTTGACCTATTAGATACTTTTGGCATCCATGGTATATTGCTTTCTATAAATTATTATATATTATTATTTACTTATTCAAATTATTATTTGTGATGAAGTTTTTCTGTTAATTCATTAAAATATTATTGATATTTATTCTTATATACTTCGATTTTAACGTTTCGTGAACAGAATTACTGTACCTCGAATTACAGAATTACTTGGACCTACATTTTAGATTATATTACTTAATGTAACTGATAAGTATCTATCTATTGGATAGAACACTACATTGTCAAGCAGAGAACGACATAAAAACGACAAAGTTATGGAATAGAGTACCACAGGGATCTGTTCTACGACCAACATAATGTGCAACAGCTTTATAAAACTTAGTATGCCATCTGGTGTCAAATTTATTCGATACGCTCCTGACCTTGTCGTTTTAGGGGTTGAAGGGGAACCCCTCACACTAGAACAAATACTAAATAGAGTAAGTAGACAGATGGCAAGTAGACAGCTTCAAGTTGCCCCCGAAAAAATAGTAGAAATTATACTGATTGGTAAAAGAAAGTCAAGGCCTATGGATATCAAATTGTGTTCTATAAAATACCTAGGAGTCACGTTGGATAAGGGTCTTCGATTCAACAAGCACCTTCATGTTATAATAGCCAGCGCTAACCGAAAAGCAGCGGCACTGTCAAGACTGATGCCTAAAGTAGGTGGACCAACATTCGCCAATATTAGGCTATAGAGTAATAGAGTTTATCCTACTTTATGCAGCTCCAATATGGCCGAGCTCTCTCATAATAAAACAACGAAATGCTGCTCTCATGCTGAAAGCACCACAACCAGTTCTAATTGGGATAACTAAAGTATATAGAACAACGTCGACTGAAGCTTGGAAGGTAATATCAGGAATTTCACCAATCACAAAAATAGCTGAAGACCGGGCAATGCTGCATAGTAAAAGAAATAGCAGCAGCAGTATGAAAGACAATAAAATTTCATATAGAGAAATACTGTTGCAGCATTGGCAAATTCTATAAAATGACACAAAAAGGCTGCGTGAACAATTAAATGAATGCCAGATGTACAAAGGTGGTAAACTTTTTTTCAAGTGGCGCAGCCAAAACCCACATGTTTATAAACTCCGCTAAAAATGCATGTTTCGTAGGGATTAAAGTCGAAAGCATTATGGGAAACTATAAGACAATTTAATTTAAAGAATCAATCGTTGTTTTGTGCCCTGTAGTCATATAAAATACTGTAGTCGTATAAAATACGACTACAGGAGTATTTCATTACAAATTTTTATTTTTTGAATGATTGAGTGACTTTTAAACTGACATAATAATAATAATTATAATAATACGTAACTGACATAATGAACTTAATGATTAATAATCAACTTAATACATTAATGACATAACTAATAATTTATTAAAATTTTAATAAATTCGGACTTTTAGTGTTATATAGTGATATTTAATAAAAATAGTGTGTTGAACGATACCATGGTCTCAAGAGAGGAGTTTGATCATTTATTGAATGAAATTGATGGGTATAAAATGATTTGGATGAAGAGAAACAGAATGGAATTTGGAGTTTGATGCTCAGCTCACGCTTTTAGGCCAGGAATATATGATATTAAAAGAATTATATGAGGAAAAAGATAGATTTAAGGTAAAGAGAAGATTAGTAAAATAATTCATGATTTAAATGATTCTAGTAATATTTTGACAAATAAGAGCATTTTGAAAAATATTGTTATGTGAAGTGTTGATGTTTCAAATTCTTATGAAGTACTTTCTCAATCAGGTATTGATGATATATCAATGCATGATACAAAATAATCAAGAAATTGACGATATAATAATTCCACCAAGATATCGAAGTACCCCTCAGTGTTGGAGTCCACATTTTAATGTAATGAAAGACTATCGTTCCAAAAAGTCGATTTAATAATAATTTGCATTATAGGTTAAGCTTCCAAGCCCAGCAAATTCAAGTTAGTTGACATGTTTTATGGAAACAATTACCACTTCATCAGAACTCATGTGTCTGCATGTTGATTTCAAAAATTTTAAAACTAACATTTTATGTAAGTATTTGAAAAACAGAAGTTTATATTATATTTTGTTAATTTTAACTAACATCTTGTTAACAAAATTTTTCATGACTTATGAAGAAATTTAATGTTTAGCTATATTAAAATAAATAAATGCATATCTGATAAGGATCTTTACATGGTTTATTTTATCACTTGAAATGCAAGAGCTCTAACTGTTAGCATCGGGGGACTTGATCAGTAATCTCTAACGGTTGCTTCATGTATTTTGGATTCGGACATCTTCGAATATATGATATTTTAGAATAATAATGGTTGAAGGATAAAAATACAAAACCAAAACTTGTAGAAGAAGAAGAAGTCATTTTGCAACGTACCACTGCAATTTTTGACGATTAATACTCATGTTTTTTATATCCTATTTTACCTTTTTAATTTAATATTAATTAATTTTTCCTTTATATTTGAGGTTTAAAGTTATTCTATTTTATTCTTATTTTATATTCAATTTGAAGTTGGAACAAATGTTTTTTAATAATTAAAATAAAAGGATCTCTAACAGTTTTAAGAAATTTGATAATTCATATCCGACCTGTCTATTGATCAGATCATTATTGTTCTTCCATTCATTGTCGGAAATATGAACCTGTTCTAAATGTTTAGCTATATGGAATTTATTTAAAATTTGAAGAATTCGAAAGTAACTTTAGAATCAAAATCATGATCATTGTGATTTTCATGTTTAGCAAACTGGCTCTGTCTGTATTCAATCTAATAGCTTCTGAAATTCTTACTTTCAAATTTCTCATTGTTAAGCCAATGCTGAACGAGTTACAAGAGCTACAATTTAATTAATATATACCACATTTATCATATGTTGGGTTCTTATCTTTATTATTCTTAATTTTGTTCAATTCATTTGATGTGTGAAAAGCTATATTAATGTTGTATTTACTAAAAACTTTTTTCAACATTTTGCATTCATCATTGGGAAAGGACAGAGAAATATCTATTTGTTTCTGTGCCAGAATTTATGTAGCTCGGTGTGAGATTGGAATTTAATTTACTGAATTTTTTTATGAAGCCATTGTTGAAACAAAAAATTTGTTAACAAGATGTTACTTAAAGTTAACAAAATATATAAACTTTTGTTTTCCAAATACTTACATAAAGTGTTAAAGATTAAAAAAAAATTAAATCAACATGCAGACACATGAGTTCTGATGAAGTGGTAATTGTTTCCACGAAACATGTCAACTAACTTGAATTTGCTACGCTTGGAAGCTTAACCTATAATGCAAATTATTATTAAATGGAGTTTTTGGAACACTAATCTTTCATTACATTAATTCTAGCAGGATTGGATATGAGCCAATATCGGTTAAAAGAGACCAGATAGTTAAAGAAAGGAGACCTCCACCTGTAATCTTAAGAAATAGAGGAAAGTATCAGAAATTAAAAGAAACATGTTTATTAAATTGTATTAATATAGTTGATGCTCGTCTAATAAAATATGGCATGAAGATTCATGTTGAAGAGGAGAGAGATTTCAGAACTTGGATTAAAGTATCAGATGAAGCAAAGTTAGAATATCACATATACCGATTGAACTCTGTTGCCGTTGTCAGTTGTATGGTCATGTTCAGTTTAGATGTACAGCTAAATGGAGATGTGCAAAATGCGCTGAAGAGCATCCTAGGGTTACATGTCAATTACAAGAGATGGAGAAACCTAACTGTGCGCTTTGTGGTGGGGATCATCCGGCGATGGCTCGTGAAACTTGAACAGGGAAGAAAGGGCGTTAATTGATGCAAAAACCTGATGCAATAGAAAAAGTAAAGCAGAAAAAGCAAGAAGAATAAGATAGATGGGTAGAGGAAAGTTGCAAAGACGAGCAAGTTGAGTTATGGAAATTAGTACAATGCTTAAAAAGAAACTCAAAAGATAATATTCGGATCAAATACAAATGTGAGTGGTTCTATAATGACAAAGAAAAAGTAGAGATTATAACATCTCATCTAACAACGCAATTTTCAAATTTCGATGAAGCAGACCCAATTACGAATTGTAAAGTATTACAATCGATTGGTTAGATAAGAGATTATGTGTTAAAAGATGAAGATATTATTATCATTGATGAGGAAGATGTGGTTAAAAATATCAAATGTATTAATTGCAAAAAAACCCCTGATGAAGATGAGATTCCTGCATGAGCATTAAAACTTTTACCGAAAACTGTGGTTGAAGATATAACATGGTTATACAATGTAGTGATGGAATTATCATATTTTCCACCAAAATGGAAACATGTGATGATTATTACTGTGATGAAAAGAGGCAAGGACGCAACCCTGCCACAGAATAGAAGAACCATAAGTCTGTTAAATGGCCTTGGAAAATTTATAGAAAAGATAGGTTGATGGAACGAGTTGTGTTGAGGAACTTAAGTAATTTTAAACTCATTTTAAGAAGAACACACTGTATTAAATTCAATGATCGTAAGATGGCAATATATCGTTTTGAC
>WYDF02039336.1:0-12507 GCA_009867245.2 Adranes taylori | reverse complement strand
TCCGTATTGCCCAGAGAAAAATGGAACGATCGCTGCTTGGCATTTCACTCAGAGACAGAATTAGAAACACTGTGGTGGGAGAGAGGACTAAGCTGACAGATGCCGTAGAAAGAATAGCGAATCTGAAGTGGAATTGGACTGGACACGTAGCGCGTCTCACGGATGGGCGCTGGACAAAGAAGATCGCAGAGTGGAGGCCACGACAGGAGGCATACCGCAGTAGAGGTAGACCGCCAGCTAGGTGGGTAGACGACATAAAGAGAATCCAAACAAACTGGATAAGCACTGCACAAGATAGATCTAGATGGAAAAATTTACGGGAGTCCTATGTCCAACAGTGGACGCATATGGCTGTATGATGATGATGATGATGAGGTCCAAATGAGAAAGTAGGTGAGATGAGACATCGAATCTATATGTATTAGAGAAAAAATATCAAGGTTGAGGATTCAAACTACTTAATTGTTTAGTCTTCTTCGTTGTAATTAAATATTTTGTTGATATAATACTACGATGCATATGTATAATATTAGTTTCTAGAATTGTTATATTGATAGTTTAGTTGTATCAGATATATAAGCATTATGTGTTTATTCGAGGCATTTTGTTTAAATATATTGTGATAATATGCAGTCAACGGCAAAGTTCAATATACTTACAGATGTAATTGTACTGATTAGCGTCAATGCCAATATTTTAAATCGTCAACACCCCTAATATTTGGGCGTTGTTTTAAGCTGTATATATATGTAAATTGAATTATATTAAGCACATTCGACATTTTATATCAGATTAGATATTCACTATTTTATTTTCAACTGTTATTTAAGTACTAAGTAAAATACTCGCTTAACTATTAATTTCTAAACGTCTAAATTTGACATAAACTATTCTCCCTAGGCAAGACTACTACAGCACCAGAGACTCCTGTCGGTGAAAGCGTGAATTAAACCATATGCTTTAAATAACTAACTAATTAATAACTGTTTCGCTCGATACAAAAAACAGTTCATTCGTAATTTTTTTCACAAACCATTTTTTAAACAGTTTGTCGTTTTGAAACGCATCACTACTTTATAGTTGAACGTTAAATTTCCAAAATTTTCACTTCTAAAGTAAAATGTTAACACTAAACATAAATCTGTAAATAACATTTCTAACTTTCAGGATATGATAAATGGGATGGTGCAATAATGTATAACAATGGGTGGGTGGCGCAAGCAATGTTTGGCAACGATGGGGTGGCGCACAACTATATATGAAACGTTTGTGGTCATTTCCCTGAAATTTATTATTGTAGATGAAGTTTTCCTACCTAAAATGTTATACAAACATATGTGATGAACAATACGTAATAGTTACAGTTTCCAACTTTAGTCTATTAGTTTTTTGTTTTAATTCAATTAACTATTTTGAGTTAGTATCAGCTCTCGTTTAATTTTCTCAGTAGCATATAGTCACTTGAATTCCAGTTTTTCTCCGTTATTACTTGAAACGTTTATTGACTGTATAGTTCTAGTAATTGATATATTAGCCGCGTTGTTTTAATCAAACCTACACTATGTACATAATACAGCTTCTTATATAAAACTTGTATAAATAAGATACTTTTTCTTATAATATTATTAAAAATATCATTTGGAGACTATAAACTACATTACCTTCAAATAAATTTTTGTTAGCGGAAATAAATTCTGATTTTCAATGCGTCTTTTGTAGCATTGTTAATCACACAATGTTGATTTCCATATTTATTTGTATATTTCATGTTTGTTTTCAACTTGGGCTGAGTGTAGCTTTGAATGCCGTAATTTGATTGCTTGAAATAGTTCTGTTGATATTCGAGAATTTTATTCGCTACTATTATATGCTTTTTTACCCGAATATTATTTTTCTTTTGTGTTACTTTTTCAATAGGAATGGTAATGAAATTGAAAACAATGCAAATGTGTTTACATTTATAATGTATGCTTTGATAAAGTCCAGTGGTACTTTGGTGTAATCGGTCATCATTCAAAATTGTGTATGAATTCAGATTAGATTAAAATCACGGATAAAAGTTTACCTTGACAATGCGCCCTGAAAAGAGCCGTTTACACCAAATATAGTTTAGTGCTGCTGCCTAACTGAGTATGGTTTGAATTAAAGTCGAGTGTAGAATTAGTATCTATTGCATGGGCGTTGCTAAGGAGGGGGTTTAAGCCGAACTTATCACTTTTGAGTTTTCTGTCAACAACAAAAACAAGAGACACATCATGTGGAGAAAATGTTTTGTATGCGTCCGCTTGCATTTCCATCTACCAGTAAAATAAATCTTGCTCAAATACTGAAAATTCGTCCACTGCTGAGGACACTTCAAATACCTGTTGCAGTATATACGAAAGATTTGATGTGTTTTTTCATATTTGGATGCCAATCAAAAATTTTAAGTTCCCTGTTCCCGGTAAACGAAATTTGGCGTTTCAACATTGTTGATTCAAGAAACATTCTTGTTTGGCAGATTTCGATGCCTTAAAATGAGCATGCTCTATGGAAAGTGTGCTCCCTTTCCATATATGTCCTGTGTAAAGTGTGCATTATCTTTGGAACCAAAGAAAGTAGTCATTGGAAACAAGCTCTTCACTCTCTAGTGACAAAACTCTCTGGTCATTTACAAACTAGAAAAATGTTTTGGTAAAATTCAACGTAATATTAAAAATTCGCTGAAATAAAAGTGGTAGCATTTAACAGAATCGCCCAAGGCGATCTTGAACGCGAAAACAAGAAAATAGCTGTAAACAGGTTGAAAGCTATTATAGAAACTTTATGTGAACGATAGAAAATTTTATTAAGAGGTCATAAGTAGATTCATGTGATAATGAGTGAGAATGCGGGTGTAATATTGAAATGTGTGAGAATGGATGAGAGAATAGAATGCGACCATTTTCCGATAGAGACGGTATAGAAAACGGAAAAGGGAAGAGTGGAAGAGCAGCAGCTAATTGAAGGGGGGCGGGGGGTGTATGAGGACAGAAATTATGTACGGAATGAGAGAAGAAAAAAAGAGATAAATGGAAAGTAAAATAAAGTGAAATGGAATGGCATAAATGACATAGAAGAAGTGACTAATGTGGTAAAAAGGATACTTGAAAAGAGGAGTGTGAGGAAAGGGGAGGAAAGTAGAAAGGAGAGTTATCCAGAAGTTGAAAGGAGATGAGGAGATATGATAAAAAAAGAGGAAGGTTAGTGGACGAGGAAAATGCAAAAGAAAGGAGAAGGAGAGACGAAGAGGAAGAGATAAGATAGGTTAATAGAGAAGGGAGATATGGTGATATTTGAAATAAAGGAGAATATCAGGGAAAAAGAGCAAGGAGTGAATTGAGCTTGGATGAATGGGAATGGAGGTGTAAGAAGGAAAGGTTTGTAAGGGAGGAAGGGGTGGGGGAGAAGGAGTATTCAAAGGAGGTAAGGAAGGAAATAGAAAAAATGAAACAAGTGTGAACAGCAGAGGTAGAACAGCAGAGGGCAAAGGGGGAAAGGATAGGTAGAAGTACCAGAGGAATTGGACGGGAGGGGAAATCTTGCCTGTTTACAAGAGAGGAAACAGAATGGAAGTGGATAGTTATAGAGGAGTAACAATTTTGGATGGGTTGTATAGATTGTTTACGAGTGTGATAAACAGGAGATTAGAAAAAAAAGTACATTAGCAACAAATTGAGAAAGAAATTGTGGGTGAGAATGGAGGAGGTAGCGATTTCAAAAGGAATGATGACAATGATAAAAGATAGGTATGAAGGAACGCAGGGAAGAATGAGAGTGAATGATAGTATCAGCATGGTTTGAGACACATAAAAGAAAGAGACAGAGTTGCCCGCTGACTGCTTCACAATGCAACGTTTATTTAGTGAATTTAGAGGAAGTTTTAAGGAAAGCACAAGCGGATGGAATTGATGTTGGAATCAGATGATGAAGCGAGTGATAAAGATGATAAACGACATGATAAACCGAGGAGTTGATAAAGCCACTCGAAATGATAAAGCGAGTGGAAAATTATATGGATAGTAGTTTAAAAATGAATGTGGAGAAAACGAAATTGATTTATGGTGTACAAGAAGGGAGAGACAGAATGTAGGAAAGACGTGCTTAGTACAGAGGGGACAAGAAATAGAAAAGTGAAGATATTCAGATATTTAGGATTTGTTTTGTCACAAAATGGAAGAGTTAAGAATCGTACAGAAATTGTGACAAAAAAGGATGCAGGTAAGATGTATGAAATGAATGTGGGAATTATACAAGAATACATCAAATGGAGTGAATAGGAGTGAATAGGATGATGAATTTTGAGCGAAAAGTCTTGATGGATAAAGGTAGCCGATTAGTTAAAGAAGTGTATATGGAAGGAATGATGAAGTTAAGAAAGGAAAAATGTGAGAATGAATGGATTAGGTTCAGAAGGAATGTGAATGAGACAGTTGGATGATCTACAAGTAGGTGGTTGGAGAAGATCATGCGAGGTAAGGAAAAAGTGAGCGAGATTGTAGAAAGAATGAAGGATGTAGAAAGGCAAGAGAGGGAAGATAAATAAGAAAGTAGCAGATAGAAGTGGAAAATAAGTTTTGGATGAATGAGCAAGACAGAAGGTGTAAAACATGTGTAGAGCAGAGGAAAATTAGAGCCACTGTGTAAAAGAAAGTTAAGGGATAGAAAGGGCTGATAGAGAAAGGAAAGTAGAGGAAAACTGGGGGTTAAGTTTGAGGTACGATGGTATGGGCATAGCTATAATGAAAAGAACATTAGGGTAAATAAATAAACGAAAATAAAAGGGAAAAAGGAAATTTAGGGGATACAGCGAGGGATTATAAAGTAGAACAAACGATGTGACAAGAGAATTTTTGGGGAAAGAGGTCATGGTGTAAAGGAGAGAAGTATAATAATGAGAAACAAAAGCATTTCCCCCTGTCCCTAAAGTGCAGAAAGGAAAGAAAAAAAGCAAAAATGTTATTCAGGAAGTAGGTGTTAAGAATAAATTAATATACCTTTTTTTGCATTTAAATTTGGAATATGTACTGTGCTTTACGAATATTCCAAATAAAGGTTTCTATCTATCTATCTATTTATCTATTTACCAGAGACTTTTCGCAGTCGCGGCATTGCAATCATATTTTGCAATCCAAATTCCATAATTCGAAAAGTGTAAGTAACGGGCCATTGGCCTTATTTTGCGGACTTAAAAACTTAAAAACATGTATCTGATGTATGGACTGCAAACTCTATGATACCCCTTTTTGCTTTAAACTGACCACTTTAAACGGAAACGTTAATTGACCCATATGCTATATGCTATGAATTAAAATGTATGTCTAAAACAGGACATTACAGGAGCTCTTCAAGGGGTTAGCTCCTCACACAGTAAATCGAAAAATAATTGTCGATTCTATTCTGAATATCTAATTCGGCGTTTCATGTCAAACAGAGCAAGATTAAATCTTTGTTTACGGAAAACTGAGTATAACAAACACCTCCGATTGAAATTTTATAGCTACGTCCATGATCTATTACAGAAAGCGTGCTTAATCTAAACTTGTGAAACTCTGCTTATTTAAAATATATTTGTAATAGTAGGAATGGCGAAAACTGTAAGTAGAATAATTTTATAAATAACAGGAATTTATGGACGAACTTGACCACCATATTTATTAATCTACTAGCTAAACCTGGCCACGCTTCTATGTGGCTCAGTTGATGAAATGAACGTGAGTCTGATTGAAAACGTCCGCAGCTTTGCCGCGCCTAGAGAAATGTCCTAACTGCCGCCACAAGTGATATGCCTAACAAAATTTCAAGAATATGCGTTCCCGTATTCCCGCATTACGGGCCTATTAACGCTTTGCCGCGACTCATACAGCTTTGCTCTAATTACAGCTTTGCCACGACGAAGGATAAGGCTTAACAACATTTCAAGAATATGTGTTGCTCTATTCCCGTGGTCCCGTGTTCCTGTGTTTCCGCTTTAAGTATATAAAAACACACGCGTATTGGAATGCAAAGTTGTGTAAAAATTTCAAAAATATGTATTCCCGAATTCCCGTGTTCCCGATCTACACCAAACCTCACAGGATCCAGCTGTGCCATGTTAAAGTTTTCCTGAAAATTTGATCGACATCGGTTAAGTGGTTTAGAAGCCCATTTATAACATACATACATACATACATTCCCGAATTTTCGTGTTTCCGATTTACGCCAAACAACACAGAATCACCCGCCATGCTATTCTAAATGTTTACCGAAAATTTGATTAAAATCGGTTGAGAGGTTTAGAATCCCATTGGTAACACACACACACACACATACATTTAGTCCTACGAAGCAGCATTGAAGTTCTGTCATTAGGCACGAAAGTGCAAATTACTACTGGTAATATTGATCTTACCTGATATACAACTCTTATGACAACTTTCTATTATATTAGGAAGCTTATTTCTGTTTTATAATCATTTATTTCGTATATTTTTAATTATTTCTTGATTTATTGTGCCTGAAATGTAGTAAATAAACATTTGAGGTTATATGTAAATATAGGGCTTGTCAAAGTGGTAAGTCATTAGTGTTGGATACGCAACCTATATAAAGCATTAACTCTTACAATTCAATTAGGAGTTAGGAGTGTGAGTTTGAATGATGCAGAGGGCGCTGTTGACATCCATTTAGCGCTGGTTCATATTGGTTGTTTATGTGAGGGGATTCAATAGTTAATTGGGGTGATAATAGTGTGTATAACAGAGTACGTGGTACATGGGTTGCAGGGAAATGTAAAGTACTTATCGGAGTAGGCAGAATTTCGTGCACAACTCGCAGGAAATTGTTAACTGCACCGAAAAATTAAGTAGCTGTTCTGAACGTAGGAAACTGTTACGGTCGCTGTGTGCGGGAGACCTACTTAAACTATTTGGAATGTTAAAGCTGTTGTGGGAATATTTGTGTTATTGAGGAATTGGTTGTTTATCGATTTTTCCTTTTGGTGGAGCGAGTGTACGTCGAAAGTTGTCGTATTTCTGTGCCGATGTTCAAAATCAGGTTATCCGATTAGTTACGGGGGTACATCATGCCGGTGAACCAATGAAGGCTTGGAAAGCCCCATTATAGGAGAACTGGAGGGGGTCCATTTTGCTTAGTGGCATTTTGAGAAGGCCGAATGTGATCACTCTCGTCTGCTCATTTCTGTCAAACAGGCGGTAATTTCTTGACTTTCTCAAATTTAATGTTTCCAAATGTAAAATACCTTTTTGAAGTAATATATGATTGTTATATTGGGACCGGAAAATGTAGAATGCTTTTAGAATAGGCCACTAGACACCACTGACTGGTGAAGTACGGATTGGGTAAGATTCTTAATTTTTAAGTGTCAAAACAGCGCTAGAATGTGTTTGTAAATTATAGGCAATGTCTAGGGCTAGTTCTGAAGCTATTAACTTGAGGTTGGACTTGCGGTGGATTTACTCGTCTCTTGTTGTTGATCCCGCCATAAGGACGACGTTGTGGAATTCTGGAATTTTTGGCGCTTGGTGTGTGCCGCCATCCTGGAGCCCAGCAAGTAGCACGTACATCTGAGTCTTGGATGTCTTCGGTGGCGACGACGTATGCAGCTATTGGAGACTTCCCAACTTTTATGTTGTAACATCTGTGGAGTCCTCTTCCAGCCAGCCGCCTGAATGATCGAAGAAATATTTGTGTACAAGTATCTCTTTTGCGATAATTGTTTTTTATTAATCTTTGGTGGATGATACATTGTAATATTTGTAACTTAGATTTTTGTATTCATTTAACATATATTAATAGAAAGCACTAGCACTAGTTATTAATGTATTAACCTGCTGTCGTAGGCGGTGGTGAATAGTAATCAGGTGCATTTTCATGATAATTTAGGGTTTTTGTAATTTCTTATAAAGCAAAAAGAGAGGGAGTCTCTCATCAGTATGTGCGCCTTTGGTTTATATTGTGGGACTATTGTGATATATTGATGGATATACTGTTAAATATGATTTGTTAGCAGTAGCCCATTTTATATTAAGTAACTGTATCATTTAGGTCAATGAACCTTACTGACAGAGCGGGAGTCATTGTGTTGTGGAAAGCCCGTGGAAGCTTCCAGGGTGATATGTCTTTTGTTATGTGTCACGACCACTCATTGTAAAAGGTTCACTTAGGTTCATCATCATAGTGGGCTATTTTTACTATTGTTAATTACAGTAAACTAATATTGGGCTTTTTCATAGTAAACTTTACCACCATCTAGTAACGGTTATACTATAGTTAATGCACAGAAGAACCCCGATCTAAATCCGCGGCATAACGAACCCGGGTTATTTCGGTAGTAATGACAAAATGTTATACATATGTATGTATACTGTATACAGTGTACAGCAATAGACCTTCTGAATTCCCCCCTGCCCACAATAGTACATTTAAGCTGTAGTACAGTTATTCAATACTGCAGTGTATACTGCGCCAAAAAACGTCATGTTGTACTGTACTGGACTGCAATAAGGTTTTAATTGAATAAAAAAGTTTTATATACTTGTAGAAAATGTGATATTTAATTTATTTGCGTTTAAATAGGTATATGTTTAAATAGGTGAAATTTACAAACGTAATCTGAGATCATTTTTGTCTTAATTTTGACACTTCTTCTTCATAACACAACTTTTAATGTTTTGTAAACGCAGTAGATCTATGGGATCACAATCGTTCTGCTTCTCCATCCGTGTAACAACATTACTGATGCTAGCAAGAACTTCGGTGGTGGTGATTTCATTCACTTGGACCGTATCATCACTGTCACTTTCTTCGTCTGTTACTCTAGTTTTCTTCTCGTTTTCTGCACGTACACTGTCCACTATTTCTTCGTCTGTCAAATTTATTGTAGTGGGACCTGAAGCATCTTCTTCAATCTACGCATTAAGTTCTTCAGTTGATACTTGTTCATCAAAAAGAGTCGACCCATGCGTCTTTATTGCTAAAACCGTTATCTCTATTTTCCGAATAGTCACTTTTGCTTGCAATACAATGTGAACAACAATTGATGCTGGTTTTAAATGATATCGAATTCCAAGAAAATCCGAAAGATATGATATATTTTTTAAATATAAAATTTTCAAGTAACCTTGCACTATCAATTCAGAGTTGACGATGAAACTCAGGTCGATTTGAAGGCTCTGATTATTCCCTGATCCAGAGCTTACACTAATTCGGTCGTATTTTTCGGTAGGAACATGACCTTAATTTTTCCATCAGATCAATTAGTTTCTCAGCTGGTCGATGTGCAGGGCAGTGATCAACTAGGAAAACGGCTTCGTCTTCTAGTTTCAAAGCCCTCAAGTTACGTTTAACATTTAGCACAAACTCATTCTGAAACCAATTGGAGATAATATCACATGCCATCCATGCATGTTTGCTGTTACAATAACTCATTGGCAGGGCTTTCATGTTGATATCCTCGAAACATCTTGGATTTTGATATTTAACCTACGCATAAAGGTTGCCGCTTTTATTTGTGCAGAACAAAACTCGTTCTTTGCTCTTTTTCATTCCCGCCTTGTTAGCCGCTCCCTTAGTGTCTAAAGATTTCGATGGCAATAATTTACAAAAAATGGGCAATTTCGTCAGAGTTGTACAATTCGGTGTACTGCTGTTCACAAATAATTTTTCTAAACACTTCGGAAAACTGCCCTACTGCTACAGCATCACTTGAACTGTTTTTACCAGGTACGGTGACCTGGCCAATTTCGTGTCTCATTTTCCAGCGTGAAAGCCAGCCAGTAGATGTTGTAAATTCGTTGTTCCCATTAAGTTCCTCGTAGAATTTTAGTGCTTCAGCTAGACTAATTGGTCCAGACAGCGGCATACCTTCACTGCGTTTTGTAATAAACCATTGGTACAAACATTCGTCCACGTTATTCTTTTCAGCTAGTTTTCTTTCTTTCTAAACCTACTCTATCGTCAAATTTGTTTACAAAACCACTAATTTGCTTTTCATCTTTTACCCATCCACGTACTGTACCTTCGAGGACACCGAAGTTCCGGGATAAAGTTGCTTTAGACTGTCCTTTCTTCACATTATCTATTATTGCAAGTTTTCTATCACTGAATATGTTTTTCTTTTACTTGACATATTGACAAAAAAATGTAAAAACAAAATGTTTAACAGCAGTTCTTAACAATAAAAACACAATTGCAAAAGCATAAAAATACAGTATTTACGGTAAGACACTACTAACGAAACAACTTCAGTTAATTCTCGGACAGAATACAGCAAACGACTAGCCTCTGTGACAATTTTAAACGTACTAACATTACTGGACACCTTCATAAAGGAGACAAGAAAAGCCTATTGGAAAGGACGGACATGCGGCGCACAGCGCAGAGACAGACACGTCAATGAGAAAGTGTAGCCTATTGAATTTGTGTTCCCAATGAGGAAGATACAAGCACACTTTTATAATAAACTGGCACTTTTTTGTTAGTGTTAAAGATGCAGTGTATAGTCTGGTTTACCAATGTTGACCATCGACGTATGTGGAAGAGGGTGAAACTATGAATAGAAATTTAGAAAGATTTATTTCAACTCAGTGGCGTTTGGTTACCAAAATAAATTAATAAAATAAGATATTTAAATCAACCGTTTCAAACTTTTTCATTCTCATCAGTTCGGGATATTCTACAATATTTATGTTTATGTTTATCTATAGGTAAACAAATAATCTTTGACATTCATTCATTCGTTTACTTCAATATATTATGAAACCCGAATACTGCCGATTTAAATCTTTAAATTGACCACAAAGAAATCAATAGTACAATAGCTTTAACAAAAAGCAGTAGTTTATTGTCGATGCCCTTTTGTATTCGCCATTTCTTCCTCAGTCAAGAGATGCGGGATCGAAAGTTAAGGTTAATTTCGGAATCATGTTTTATTACTTGCATCCTCTACGTGCTTATATGCAAAATTAAAATGACATCCCTCGTATGAAAATACATAAATTTTAATACTCATTTTCTGACGATGATCAGCCGTTTTCACTTCCGCACGAGCTATCGCTGTCTAGTGGATTTATTATAATATCATCCTTTACAACTTCTACTTTACCATCTACTTCCCAATATTCGTTTTCTAATCCAATTGTGTGCTCCACATATTAATTCCAATCAGTGGCACTAACGGAATTTAAGCGTTGTAAGTTATTTGGAAAAGAACTTGGATACCAAATTGATCACTAATATTTTTTTCTTCACATATCTTTTTACTTGAGCCCAGACCATTTCGATAGGATTTAGCTTGCACATATATGGCGGTGATCTTCAAACGGTATGATCGTGTGGCTTTAAAATTGAATCAATTCTGTATGATTTACCTTCAGGCTTATTACGTTTTATAATCTCATAAAAATAAAACTTTCTGTCATTGAGATTAAATGACAAATTTTGTAATTCCAGCCAAGAAATCATTTCTCATTTCGTAGAATTCTTAGTTGGCACCTTATTTTCAACAACAGAGTGGTACGACACATTATCCATAACTACAACTGAGTTAGGTGGCAGATTTGGAATAACTTGTGGTATTATCCACTTTTCGAAGTTGAATTAGTTCATTTGGCGGTGATAGTCTCCTATTGATGAGCCAGCTCTAAATTCCAAGCTGCAGTTTGATCAAATTCTTCTGTGGACTCAATATATGCACTACAATTAAGCGCTGAGACGAGTTTACACCTATGACAATATCTGTTACGTCAGGACTTTGTCATCATTTACTCCAGGAAATATCATTGTCGACCTAGGTTTCGTCCATGTAGAAAACTTTGTTTTGCTGTTCTCTAAAAAGTCTCATGGTTTTTAAATATTTGCCTCTCCATAATACAATATCTGAGTTTTCCAGCACTAACTTCCTCTTGTTTTTGGCATTTTTGTCATTTAAAAACATTAGTCTTTGAGTGTTTTCGTAGAGTTGACTTTGAATAAGGAAAGTCAATTTGCTGTCGCACTGCCACCAATATTTTATCCAATGTTGGCACAAGTTTTTAGTAATATAAAAATCATTGATAGTGCGTGCGTGCATTGATAGTGCGTGCATATAATCTGCATATTAAAGTCATTTATTTTGTCACAAATATTTGAACGTGGTCTGTTGGTACCTGGAGATTTTAATTTACCCGCTTTCATTTCCCGCTTTATTCTAGTGATGCTGCTAATAGAAATGCCACTATATAAAGCAGCTCTCTCAGTCGCTGTTTTATAAAAAGCTTTTTTCCGCGATCTTCATCACAAAGAGTAATAACATTGGCAATTACTTTTCTAGCTTCGCCAGAAATGGTTTCACCACGCGCACTGTACACATTATAAAAAGTCTCAAATATTTATAAAACTAAATATCGCAAAGAAACTAAAAGTTAAAAAATAAATAGAACCTTATGTAAAAAATAAATAAAAACCTGATGTTCATCGACTTTGAGAAGGCATTCGACAGTGTGGCACGGG
>WYDF02039325.1:0-12508 GCA_009867245.2 Adranes taylori | reverse complement strand
ATAAATGTAGTACAGTAAAACCATGTGTATTAACGCCCGTCGATGCCGTATGGCATCGCTCCTTTTTTGCCCTTTAGTCCAAAATGTGTTCATATAGATTTTTTTTATTATTTTTCCCATGCTATATAACAAACAAAGAAATGATTTGTAAAGTTTTATTACAAAATTCGACCAAAAAATAGTTGTGGGCGTTAGTAGGTTAAGTAAAATGAAAAGTTGATCCCAATTATCACCTTCCACTAAATTCGCTACTTACTAGTGTTTTAAAAATTACATATAAACATTTAAATAAATTGTGGAAAATATCATCCTTCTGGATAAGAAATGAGTGATTATTTATATGGAATGAATATTGCAGTCATCTGGAACAACCTGTAGAAATTAAACTAATATTCTAAAGTCAATAATTTTTGTTAGAAATTTGAATTTGATAATAAACTCGGTAACTATATGCAAATTTTACAAGGTATGCAAAGTTTTACTGATTACATAAGTAACAAAAATTGTTGAAATACTATTATAATGTCTATTATTATGAACTATTCAAATCACTGAACCACTTCGAACTTATAGTAAATGAAATTAGTACAAAATTTATTTTCCTTTTAGCAATGGAACCGCTAGAGACATTGAAACTTATACTAATTCGAGTTATCGAGATGCACTGGGACATCATCGCATTTGTCTATCTGGCGATATACTATATTTGTGAAGCGCTGATTTTGAAAATTATGCCGAAATTTAGGCGTGAGCGTAAAAGTCTTACCGATCAAATTGTTCTAATAACCGGCGGCGCTGGAGGTGTAGGACAAGAAGTTGTTCTTCGATTAGCTAGATTCAAGTGTAAAGTTGTCGTATGGGATAATAATGAAAAAGGTATTTATAATTATTTCACTGTTAATAATTTGTAAACATTTCTATTACGAATTTCCTCATAAAAGGCTTTAAGTACACTGAAACTATCAAGAACACTCAGGATACAAAAATGTTGGGTTTTCTATAGCATGGAAAAATTACGTTGTTGAAATCAGCTCTAAAAACAATGTATCTCCCTCAGAAACAACTTTTTGGGTGTGCGACTTTGCATACAATTTATTAATACAGTGTTAAGTAAAACATAAATACTGAAGCCAATGCAAGTTATAGGTTCCTTAAGTTTATTTTTATAGTTTTATGAATTTTTTTTTATTCTATAATTTTATCTTGAAACAAACAATTTCACTATATTTCAGTATTTCATTATTTCTAAAAATTTCACTATGTCTCGGCTCCTCTCAACGATGCAAAATGAATCATTTTTGGTACACCCTAACTGTGACATAAAATACTTGAAGTGTACTGCTTCATCATCAAAATCGTACTCGAAGAAACTGAAATAAAAAATTCAAATAAAAAATTAATTTTCTCATATGACTTCACACAACAGAAAAGCTCTGCATATAAATCATCCAATATAGGTAGGTCTGTTTCAACCTTGAACTTTTTACTTCCCCGAATCACAATTTCATCTGTCGCCGTGAGTCTTTTTCTGATGGACACACGGTTTCTGATGGATTTTCCTACTCCTCATAATCGGAAAACATTTCACGTTGTGTTTGTAAATAATCCAGGAGAGATTTTAAAAGATTAACGGCTATTTGGAATTCAATTGATTCCTTTCGAAGGGTGATACTTTATTTATTCAGTCCAGAATTACATTCCAGAAGCCTGCCAAAAAGATATTTAGTTTTTCTTTGAAAGTTATTTAATAGACATTTGGCTTCGAGCACTGTTTCTGGCTCTGTTTAATATTGTCAATAATGAGCTGCAAATCATTCTGGAAGCTGTTATAGCCTTGGGACAGAACCTTTGTTGCATCCACCCTTGCGCTCCATCTTGTATCGCAAACTCATTTTCAGACTAATTCCAAGGATTGAAGTTGTTCGAGGATAACTTCCTCCCGATGGGACGATGCAGGAAAAAACTGTACAAAAGCTTGTACAAGCTCGAAGAATGAAATTGTCGTAAAATTGTTCTTTCAAGTTTTGATCGCAATGTCGCATTTTGCCAAAAAGGACAACCTAGTAGTGACGAGGGTACCTCCAATGTGACTTAATATTAGTATAAATGTTAGAAACCATTCTACTACTTCCCCATCTGATGTACCACATATATAATCACTATGTTAATTGGTCAACATTAGAAATATCTGGTGTAGAATCAACGCTCAGGGAATAGTATTTGGTTTCTTGAATTTCTTCTACAATAACATTCGAGACTTTAAGTAATGTCTATAGTCCATTCACACCGCAGAGCACCCGATTTATTACATGTGTCATCTTATTACTGATTTCTCGGTAGTTACGTGACGAATTCAGTGTGTGGCCTTTATACCCTCATACAAAAGGTATAAGAACCACAGACTGAATCAGTCACGTCAGTAATAAGATGAAACATGTAATGAGTCGGTTGCTCTGTTGTATGAACGGACTATAGTTTTCTTTAACTCAGTTTACTTTATAATGCTTAACAACTTAAATATTCTGTAATTTTTTTTTCTTACTACAGTACAATATACAACTTTATATCTTTTCTATTATATTTATAAAATGTAATTTAATTTGACCTTCACTATGCCTCTGATAATGATCACTGTGTGATCGAAAACGTTAAGGTTTATGTATCATTAATAAAAAGGAGCTAGGCGATATCATGTTTCATTAGTTATTTTATAATAGACCTATCTCCTTGATTCCAACCAAAACTTTAATTTAGAACTATATTTTCTGCGAATTGGACTACTATTCTTTGCAAATTGGACATTTTTCGTCTTCCCTGATTACCATATTTAGCTAAATGTGCGTTAAAAATGCGTGGTACTTCGTAATTAATTGCAGAATTCCTAAGTAGTTACCATTATGTTGAGAACCAAGTAATTTTGTATTGCCGCGAAAACCTAACCCACGCTATGACGCATTTTTGCAATGAAAGAATCCTGCCGACAATTGTAAATTTTTTTAACATTTCATATTTTTGTTTTATTCTGAACTATTTGCGCGGGGCCCCTAAAACGTACGGGACCCATAGGCCGCCTACTACTGGGCCTATTTACTAATGCGGGGTTCTAAACCCCCAGTGCCGCATATGCTCTTCCTTGGGAACTAAGAGAAAACTGCCAAAGAATCCACGACAAAGCAAAAAAAAATCCATCTATGAGCCACAAGAATTTTCTAAATTTCCATAATGAGCCGTGGTTCAAAATGGTTCGGAACCCCCGACCAAGATTATATATAAAAATTCTTATAATAATCTAGTTACACCGTATTATCATATCAGATACGATTTAAGAAATATTTCAAATATTGTGAAATATTGTTATGAGATCTACAAACCAAAAATATAGGTAACCCCCATTGATTGCCAAGGATACGTTCCAGAGAAGATCACAATGAGCGAAATGTTGCAATCAACAGGGAATTTAAAAAAATTGGCTTTTTCGATAATTTTGACAGTTAAATTTCACAAAGGGGATCTATTTCCTGCAACTCTTTATTGATTAAAAATTCGCCTTGGAATTTTAGCAAAGTTTGAACATAATCTACATCAACACCTTCATTGCATCCGGAAGTGGCTATAATACTAATATGTTCGATGATATTTTGAATATCATTTTCCTAATTGATGTTAATTTCTCAGAACAACTTCTTCCAAACACCCTTCATTCACAACTGGCCAACGCTTCGTCTATGTTTCTGATAGCTTTCATAACATTAAAGTTTCCACCAACTCCGCATGGCACGTCTAACAGTTTCTTCAATAAGTTGGCACATCCATTTTCTTAAAGAACAGGGCTGGAATGCTGTTATTACGCCTTGATCTATAGGCTGTAAGTCGCAAACGGTATTTGGAGGTTCGAGTTCTACTTCAACTGTCAAATCAGTGCATAGGGTTTCCAGTCACAGGGGATGTCCCGAAGCATTGTCCAACGTCAAAAGCACTCGCCGGCGTCGCAATCAACGACGGTTACATGTATTGCTTCTCAATAGATGCAGTTCTCATTGATAGAGTGATCACTTTCTATGTTTGTACTGAGTGAACAATCTGCTGGATGTTGATGAAACTGTCGGAGCGTTGAAATGGTGTCGGCACTTATTTCGTCGGCACTTTATATATATATATATATATATATATATGTATAAATGGTGTCGGCACTTATTTCATATCAGTAAACTTTCTGATCAACCCTATTTGTGGAACATTCAAATAAAAATTGCTCTGTACGTTTCATTAAAAAAGAACAATCTCGTATACTAAAATAAACTATATATACAACTTTCACAAAATAATATTATATCAACAAGTAAACGTGGTACCTAATATATTAAAACCAAATCAATATGATTTATGAAAACAATATATTATTTTACATGACACTTAGAAATATTTCTAAATTGTTACTATTAAAAAAATACTGACTTCTGTACAAATGCACTACGTCAGCAAGGTTGCTTAAAATGCAATTCAAGTTTAAATATATCGCACAAGAATTGTATATATTTTTTACGTAAATACGTTATTGAACTAATTATGATAATTAATAAAAATTTAATTAAGAATGTAAATGTTTTAATAGAGTTACTTTAAGACGTAATATCTTAATGATGACAGTCAGATGAGTTAGTCCAATTTCAGATACCTGTTGATGACACGTGTAATCACAAATTGCATAAAAAAGTCAGGCTGGAGCAGATACGTATTTCAAGTATTAGGTTAATTAAGTTACTACGTTTTAAAGTAACTATATTAAAACATTTACATTGATAAGAAACCTTTAGCGGGTATAAGCTATATATATATATATATATATATGATTACGATTGTTGAAAGGATCAAACTACTACTGATTTGTTTTAACTGGTTAGTTCCGTTTCACCTACTTGTTAAAGAAGTCTGGAAATAGATGACATGTGACGCTTAAAACGAATTTTCAAATAGCTTAAGTATCAGTGCGTGGTGAAGTTATTAAGCCTATTAAGACTTTGAATAACTACTATAAGGGAGTTACTTTTTTGAATATCGTTGTACTGGCCCCGTAATATCTAATGTATAAAATTGTTGTAGACAGGAGACCAAAAATTGTACAATAAATGAAACTAACTTTTCATTACGAACGTTTTCGATATTTAAATATCATCTTCAGATAAAATCGTTACAAAGAAACATTATTAAAAAACACGTGTCCTACAAATTGACACAATGATAGGAATGTCAATTCCCGGATTTACAATTTTCAGATCTAATAGACCTGTAAGCATGGGACAGGGGTTGCAATAGCAATCAGAAATAGATACTGCTCATCAAAAATC
This sequence comes from Adranes taylori, assembly GCA_009867245.2. Lineage (NCBI taxonomy): Eukaryota > Metazoa > Arthropoda > Insecta > Coleoptera > Staphylinidae > Adranes > Adranes taylori. The sequence goes on along the minus strand of WYDF02039325.1, from coordinate 7,163 downwards.
GAAATGAACCCATCAAATGTTGAGGCAGTAGCCATGAAAATAGATTATGGAGGTGGCGAGATCACATTTGCAGCCCTACATTTAAAACCGTCGGCAAGACCAACACAGACTTTTTTAAGCTATTTGTAATTACACATGTCATCAGCAGGTATCTGAAATTGGACTAACTTATCTAATTGTCATTTAATTTAGACTTTTGTTAAAAGATAAAATTATATCTGTTGTTAAATATTTGATTTAACATACTTCCAACTATTAAAAGCAATTTTAAAATTAAATGTAAACAATGCTAATTGAATAAATTATATCTTAATATTATATACAAATAAAATGAGAATGAATAATGAGTTCCAAAGAATAGCAAGATTATAATGGCTACAACCCGATTGAAGTAGCCTCCTCATTCGTAGTCTCCGACGGGCCTTTACTAATTCGGCGATTAGACAATTGTGGACGCGCCAACGGTTCTAAACCCTCCAACCTTCCTTTACTATTAGTACGCCTGCCAGAGCTACTACCTCAAACCATATGTAATGCATAGGCAACTAATGTCGGATCTTTGTCCAAACTAAATCTGTCACCACCTGATGTAATTCGGTTTTTGCTGTTTGGAAGCCTTCATTTCCGTCTTCTAGCCGAAACGTAGGTTCTTCATCGAGCTGCGACGTTTCGCACTCAGGGATGGAACTGCTTAAATAAACCGGTTTCACGTGTGGTTATTACATGCTGCGTCACCGTTCTCTTCGGTAAAATGGTATGTTGCTTGGTTCGTAGCACACAATTTTCAGATAAATGTATCAAACCAGTTTGGTTTAAAAGTACATCTGTCCTTATACCATCGCATAGGATTGCTACAACAGTTTCCTTGGTCGTGATAAATAACCATATGTTATGACGAACTAGCTGCTTTCACACAATTCATTTTATAGACACTCGCTCCCTAGAACATTGTTTTGGTTGCTGCCTAGTATATACTTCGTGTATTACGCAACTTTAATAAACCGATACGTCTCTAATTATTGTTGGATCGCAAATAAAAGTAATATTTTTTACTTTGATGCATTTATTAGATTGATCTTTGTTTAATTGGAAATACTGCTGGTGATCGTAACTCACCCCTAAAATATCATCGGTCACGGTTGCCTTTCAGAAGGACCCATTACACATCTTGAATGGAATAGGACTGGTCTTCATCAATACAAATGGTTCGCTATTTATTATGGTATAGTAGAATGTACTATCTGAGTGAATAATTCTGGGCTGTTCACAACTTTCATATTATGTACTAAATTTTTGTTGGTCCTAGCCAATATGTTCGCTTATTTGATTGTACCCTTGACCATTTTGTATAGATTCCAATATCTTATATCGTTCGTACACCTCTTCGAGAATACTGGTTAAATATTGATACATATTTAACATGTAAATGTTTACGTTATGTACCTTTATGGCACCGTACCATTGTTTCATACTGTTAGTTGAGCGTACGCCGCCATTCAACTTTACTCGAAAGTTCTCTAACTTGTTCTGAATTCTAATTTCTGTTTCGCTAATCGAATTTAAACAAACTTCTATCGGGTAGACGACTGTGGTGACTTCTTCGTACGTCATTGATGTACCACTCATTATCCTCTTGAAGTAATACTTCATTGATTTTGCGCCGGCTTCCCAAACTTCTACAAAGTTTGGACTTGCCGGCGGAATAAAATGCCACTGCGTCCCGGATAAGACAGCTTGGTTTCCTACTTCCTACCTCATCGCTTTCTATAATTTGTAAGATTTGCTTTTTTAATATTTTTGCTGCTCCTAAAAGCTGTCCTCGTCGCGTTGTAAATCTTCTGAACGCGTCCAAAAAGGGATCCGCAGTCAGATCTGTTACGACTTCCAAATGTATAGTTTTCGTTGTTAAATAAAGTATATTGCAATATAGCCTTTATATGATTTAAATCCTCTTCCTTTGGTCGATCTAACTTGTATCGGTCCCGCGTAATCTGCTTCCATGTGGGTAAACGCTGGAGACGGATTTACTCTGGGTTCCGGTAATTGCCCTATAAGTTGTTATGCCGATTCTGTCTTATATCTGATACATTTGACACACTGATTTATAAACGTTCTTGCTGCTCTTTCGCTGTTTATAGCTCAAGACTTCTCGCGTGTATATGGTAGTCTTATTTCCTCCGTGCAGCGTTTTTTCATGAGCATTGTGAATAATTAATTTTGTTACATGCGAATCCTTTGTCAAAACAGCTGGATGCTTTTTCTTATTTTCCAACCTACCCCCAACTCTAATTATACCTTCTTCGACTATAAACGGGTTTACTACCAACAATTTACTCTTCATGCTTATCTGTCGACGATTTTCTAACGTTTTATATTATTCTCGTACCTCTAGGTTTTGTGTTTCTCGTATGATAATTTTATTGCCTCCTATTACTCGCTTACTTTCAGACTTCCGTCTCTGTTCCTTCGTTTTTTAATTTTTTTAATATATCGTTTACATAAACCTAGTCGTCTGATCATGCGAATCCATTTTGAGAATCTGTTGAACAAATTTTCTTTACATTTTACAACCGTAGCAGTATTACAACTCTTCCTTACTTCGAAATTCGTTTCAGGAACTCATTCATCAATTTCTCGGCAATCATTTGTTTGTATACAGTCAGGTCCGTGAAACCACAGCTTATTATCTTCCAATTTTTCTGGGTCTATACCTATTTCCTTTGTTCTAACATGTCTTCATTGTCACATCTGTCACATTTTTCCTTGTGGCTATCCCATCTTAAATGCTGATCTAAAAAGATTCCCAGATATCGTATATTATTAACTTATCCACTATTAACTGACAGTTACAATTGTTTTGAGTTGTGAAGCATTCATCTCTATCGTGTATTGGGAGGGTACTAAATGAGGTTAAGTTAACTTTCGTGGGCGAGAAAGCTATAAATTTCGTTTTCTCAGTATTAAATGATGTGATGTTTGTCGATTCAGCTTTTAAGTTTTGACAACCCCCTGGACGTTAGATTCTCTGACATCTTCCATGTGTCAGAGATAAATAAAAGTACAGTATCGTCTGCATAAGCTTTCCTCCTAGTGCTAAGTTACAAAGGTTATTTATGAATATTAAGAAGAGGGTAGGTCCCAACATTGTACCTTGAGGAATACCTATATTGATTGAATGTTCTGCGCTACAAGTGCCATTAACAATTACCGTTTGCTTACGGTTAGTGAGATAGTTAGTGAACAGTTGCAAAGGAGAGCCTCGAACACCGCACCTTTCCAACTCTTCTAAAAGCATGTCATGCGGTACTATATCAAATGCTTTTTTGAGATCTAGAATATAGCCAGGCATTTTATGTTGGCATTAAGTTGGGTGGAGATTATCTTACATAGTACTGAGATTGCATTTTCAGTGCAAGGACCTTCTCGGTAACCGTATTGATTTTCAGAAAGCATTTTGTACATTTTTAAGTAATCTCTCAGTCGAGCGTTGAGACATTTCTCAAAGATTTTTGCAATGTTACTTATTAGCGAGATGGGACGATAGTTATTAAGGTCTTGTTTGTTACCTCATTTGTGTATGGCACTTGCTGATTTGAATTGACTAGGTATAAGTGCAATAGTAAAGATTAAATTAATGATGTGAGCAAGCGGTTTTAACAGAAAGTGATGAAATTCCTTGATTATTCGATTTGAAATTTTATCAGGTCAACAACACTGGTGTAACATTAATCTGGTGTTTCGGTATATTTTACGTAATAGCTCCCAACTTGCTTCATAATGTGAATCACTTATTTGCAAATGTTGAGTTCACCTCTAATGTGGGTTTCAGATATTGCCTCTGTGTCGCTTTCTTGAATATATCGTGAAACGTATTCCATTTGTCATGTTGTCCATCGAATATTCCAATAGTAATTTTCGTTAACTTTATATTTAGCTTTCCATCTGTCCGTGCCTCTGGACCAGTATTGTTTTCCTCAATCTTGCTTTCTAATTGCTATATGAGGTCCATGTATTTTCCTTCCGCTTCTGTTTTTAAACTTTTCAGCACTCTTTCCATTTCCAAATTATCTTCGCGTAGATACATTTCCTCTGTTGAACAATATGATTTTCAAAAAACATCGTACTGATTCTCTAAAGCCTGTTTTCTTACTTTGTAATGCAATTTTCCGTTAATACTTTGCAAACTTGCTTCTACCACTTCTGCTTCTGCGAAGAACAATTCTACTCGTTTCTCTACGTTGATGTTCCTTACGTAGAGAAACTCTTGATATTGCGTTTCTATTTGTTGAAAATATTGGACGACCACATATTTGTGTTGCGACATATTTAAATCTTTGATCTTCGCTTCATTTTCTTCCACTGATGTCCAAAACTTGCACGTAAGTAGTAGACTACCGCCGACCCGTCCAAAGGTGTTCCAAAAGCGCCCTAAAATGGTAACCGTTCCGTGTAGCGCTATTTTTTCGTTATTTTTGGAACTGGTATAGCGCTAGTATGTCTGACTAGCGCGAAATTTAAACGAGCCGCGGGCGGGGACGCGCGCCTTAAATGGTTATTTTCTAACTAGATTTATTTTAGCGCGCACGAATTGTAATTGATAACAAATAGATTTGGGAGAGAAAAGTTACTAGATTTATCACTAGATTTATTTTAGCGCGTCATTTATCGTCCGTCGTCATGGATATTTTCTAACTAGATTTTTAAAAAGTTACTAGATTTTTTCCGGTAATTTGGAACAGATCATTGTCAGCTGTCATTTTGAAAAAAAAATCTATGCAATATGTCTGACCAGCGCGAAATTTAAACGAGCAGCGGGCGGGTGGACGCGCTCCTTAAATGGTTATTTTCTAGCTAGATATATTTTAATGCGCACGAATTGTAATTGATAAGAAATATATTTGGGGGAGAAAAGTTACTAGATTTATTACTAGATTTTTTCGGTATTTTGGAACAGTTCATTTTCAGCTGTCATTTTGAAAAAAAATCTAAGCAATATGGCTGACTATCGCGAAATTTAATTGATAACAAATAGATTTGGGGGAGAAAAGTTACTAGATTTATCACTAGATTTTAATTTAAGCATATGCAAATTTAAGATAGCTGTAATTTTAGGAAAAAACAATATGGCTGATGACGTCAGAGCTGAATTTAGCGGGATATCTACAATTTTGCCGAGACGCGGCGAGCGCGCTTCAAATGGGTATTTTCTAACTAGATCTAAAAAGAAAAAAGAAGAAGGCACAGAGCGTGCATTAGGGACTGCAATAGGGTCTTATTATACTTAGAATAGTGGAACAAGAAGAACAGATCATTGTCAGCTGTGATTGTGTTAGGAAAAAAGCAATATGGCTGACTAGCACGAAATTTAATTGAAAACAAATAGATTTGAGAGGACAAAAAAGCAATATGGCTGACTAGCACGAATTATTACTTTATTTGAGCGCGAAATTAGAATTGTTCGTTGTGAGTTTGTACTGATTTGAGCTGAGCTGGCTTGATCTGATTTGAATAAATGGAGAATATAACTAATCATAATGCTGCAGCAAAATAAATGCAACAATTTGAACATTCAATATTATTTTGAACATTTTTACATTAACAACTATATTTGCTAGCATTTATTGAGTTGATTTGATCTCATTTAAACTGATTTGAGCTGGTTTCAACTGCACTGATGTTTAGACGCACTGTTCCGTTTTCCTGTAGGATAAATCTTTCTTCATATTTTGTTTGATTTTGGTACCTAACTCTTGCTGCTTCAACGCCAATGCGTCCATTTCTTGAGCCACCATTTTGTCTTCTTTTCGTGTTCTTTAAGCTTCGCACTTGCGAACTATTTATATACTTTACTTCTATTAATTTTTCTTGTTTAATAAACAAGATCTCCCTTATAATAGATTATTTACCTATCATCTATGTTAAATAATTTAAATTAATTGACAGTTTTACGCCTTGTTAAAGCCTACTTCGCAGTGTTTTTATAATTAAATTGTTTTTCTCGACCAACTTTTACTAGTAACTGGTATATTTTCCCTGCGAACATAATATTTCTGCGGTCTTTTGCTTCTATGCTCAGATTTGTGAACGCATATTAAATAAATTATTATTAGGAACTGGTATACGAGATTCCTTACGAAACTAATATTGCTTCAGTGCCCAAATCTATGAAACTAAATTTAATAAAATATTATTAGGAACAGGCATGTATTCCCGGCGAATCTAATATGTCACCTATGCCCAAATATGTTAGACCAAATTTAATAAATTATTATTAGGAACTGGTATGTCTTCCCTTCGAACCTAATATTTCAATTGTTTAATTTTAAGCTCTACTTGTAAACCCAAATTCACTAAATAATTATTAGGAACTGGTATATTTACCCTGCGTACTATTATTTTACATGACACCTAGAAATATTTGTAAATCATAACTATTAAATAAATACTGACTTCTGTAAAAATGCACTATACCAGCAAGTGCAGGTGTCAGTAGGTGCAAAATGCAATTCAAGTTTAAATATAGCCCACAAGAATTGTTTATATTTTTTATGTAAGTACGTAATTGAACTAATTATGATGGAATTAATAAACATTTAATTTTTACTTTCGTTAAAAGATAAAATTTTATTTGTTATATCTTTCATTTAAAACTCATGTTCTACGATTCAAATATCCATATTCTACGATAAGTTTATTGTAATTAATATACATAATCAAGTAAACTAAAGGATTACTATATATACTGATGTTACTGATCTACTGATGTTACAAATGGGAAAGGAAATCTGTGTAAGTAGAAAGCGGTTTTTAACTCATTAAAATTGCATTAACTTGTTTTAATCAAAAAATATGTAATATCAAATCTATGTAAATGTTTTACGATACTTCCATCTGCTAGCGGTTCGTTTTTACCTTTTCTATTGAAAAAATAGCACAATCCGTGTCTACAGCGCCTCGAATATACTTGATCATCATTCTCAAATTTATTATCCACAATAATTAAATCATGGATGAGCAACACGCGGCCCGCCGGCAGCTTGCGGCCCGTTTAACATGTTGATGCGCCCCCAAGCATTTCTAAAATTAAATTTATTTTATCGACTTTCTCCCATCAATATATTGTTATAAAATTAATTATAATAAAATGGTAGTACATACTAAAC
>WYDF02039314.1:0-12509 GCA_009867245.2 Adranes taylori | reverse complement strand
TGTAATTAACATACGTTGTATAGTTTAGACTGTTGCAATAAAAGTCTTCTACTTTTGCATATGCTACCCAATTTTTGTTTTTCTTGTTTCATAGAAACTATGTACGTTCTTAAGATGCAATTTTAAGATGCAGATCTATTTACTTCGAACTCTAAGTGCCGGTTTTTCGTAAGTCGCTCACTCGCTGAAGCATCGAACGATCTTTTGACGCAAAAAAATTAAAAAAACTTACGGTAAAAACAATAATAATCTAAATATATCCTAAATCCCAAGAATTTAATTTAACACCAAAAAAGTATGGAATAATAACAATGTGGTATTGTAGTCAAAATAATTAATTAAACAAATATTTTTTATTAATAAAAATAAGATAATCTCATTTATTAATATTCAAGTGTCAAATATATCTACTGATTTGCGAACTTTTGTTCTAATATTGTTTATTAGATCATTTCTGCCTGGATTAAAATGATTTGATAGGAACCAAAATGGGCTTCAGTTAATGTCATAGGACTCAATTATCTACCTGATTTTTAATTGATTCTTAACTGAACGTTCAGCGCTTGTTCGATCGAAGCAGGTATACTATTTCTTTCGGGTCCTCTGTCATTAACTTAAGCCCCAAAATGTATAAAGACGGCCATGTTTGATCGTTCGGGTATCAGAAATAAATCAAACTCATTGAAAACCTAATTATGTTGAAAATTAGGGACGCATTTCCGTAAGCCTCTTTTCTTTCTCTATTTCCCACTTTATCCGTAACTTACTTATTTTTGTCCAAAATGGCATGAGCTTGAACGAACGAAAATGAATTGGAAGGAAATTTCTACAATGCAGAAACATCTATTTTATTATTAATATATAAAAATAAACAAATTCATATGATTCATACCATTAACCAATTATATTTAATTTTGAACTCATTTAAATAATCTTATATGTCATATGTTTTAAGAGAAAGTTTTCATTGATTCATTCACTGAGTTAAATCGATTTATCATCTATGTATAAATGTAAATAAAATAAAAACTTAGTCATATATAACATGACAGTTGTCTAACATACTGTGATAATCCGAATGTAATATAGATTTCATCCTATAGTCAGTTAATAATAATAAAAAAACAATATATAAATAATACTTTCTTATTTCAACATCTCAAATATGGAAATAAGAAAATATATATGAGTGCTGTTATTATAAACCTTTTTATAAAAAGCAGTTGAAATAATACAAGCAGGGCGACCAACTCTGTTTAAAATGTATTTAAATATTACAATAAACAAAAATTCTACGGTCCGCACGTATTCTAATTACAATAGGAGAATTCTGAATTTGAAAATCCAAGTTCCTTGTCAGCGCAAAAGGTAAAGGTGGCTACAGAATATGCATGTATTCGCGATTCATTCGTGATGCGCGATGCGTGATTCGTGAGCATTTCGCGAATAGTCTTTAGGGACTTGTTATAAATTAGAGTACACAGTCAGGAACCGGAACAAGCAATGTTTATAAACGAATAGTCTGTATGCTGTATTTGCGAATTGCTACGAACTACAACGAATTGGATGAATCACGCATCACGAATCGCGAATACATGCATAGTCTGTTGCCACCTTAAGAGTAATCCATTTGCAGTATAGGCCTTCACAAATAAGAAAACTTCGGTGGGTTTTAACACAATTTTCTGTCCTCCATTGTTATTAATCTGGTAACCCTAGTCACTTGAGACAAAATCGGATTAATCCATCAAGATTAATGCAAGGATGTATTACCGATAGATACATCACGTACTATGTATGAAGTGGAAAGGGTTTTCTTTTTATGAAAGCCCCAGTAACTACATTGCCTTCCACATTGGCGCTACAACTCATAAAAAGCTCGGGCTTAATCACTTCATTCTATGGTGGAATAAGTTGTCGCACGTCATTCTCCACTTTATGCAGATATCTTTTATGTGGTCAATCTGGTCGTCTTCCTCCTACAGGACGTCAATGGAATAACTGGCGTTACGCTCGTTTGTTCCCCATCCTCTCCAGGTTTCCTGACCATCCAAATCTTCCTCTTCTTAGTTGAATTGATATAAGAAGTTCTTCATACAAGCTGTATAACTGTTATATCGCACTCGACAGGTACCATTTTCCTGGATGCCACGTATCCAATGTATCCTCCCCTCTTTTATGAGCACTCATGTCTCACTGGCATGGACGATAACTGGTCTAATTATTATTCAATAAATCCTCTTTTTGATTTTACGAGAAATCTTGCGTGAGTGTAAATCCCAGGTATTTAAAGTTATTGAGATTTTCAAACCATTGACAGTTAAGTTTCCTCATTTCTTTTTTCACATGCTGGTACCATATATTTTCTTTTTCCAATGTCAATTTTTAGACCCCCTTTCCCTGTTTTTTTTTCTAGAGTTCTGCACATGCTGTGAACACGGCTCTTGCCGTTGTTCCTAAAATTATTATATCATCAGCATAGACTAAATACTGCATTGCCTGGTTATACAGTATTCACGATTAAATAAGATTTTACCTAATATGACACGCACTAGTGCACCTTAATGTTTCGGATGACTCGCTCCACAGTGCGATTGAAAAGTAATTGCGATAAGGAATCACCTTGCTGAAGCCCCTCGTTTAGTTGGAATTCGTTTGAGAATATATTTTGGGCTTTAATTTTGCAGCTTGAAAAATCCCATGTCATCTGTACCAATCGCGTGAGTTTGGTATTCCCAACTCATTTAGAGTTATGTACATATATCTTCTATTACCTTAATCGCATGTCATCTGGAAATTAATAAAGAGTTGATGAACAGGATTGTATTGATAGAACTTCTCTAATATACATGGTAATGTAAAAATGTAGTCTGTTGTGAATCGGTTGCCTCTAAATCCACTTTGATAATCCCCAAAAACCCATTCCGCATTCAAACGTCTTACAAAGATTTTAGTGAATATTTTGTACTCTACGTTATGCAGGAATATGCCCCTATAATTAGAGCAACATAGCTTGGATCTCTTCTTGTGTATTGGGGACAACAATCATACCTTCCATTTTTTCGGCATCAGTTGTTACCTCCCATATCCTTAACATCAGTTGCTATTTGGTTGTGTGGAAAATCTGCACCATATTTTAGTAGCTCTGCATTAATGTTGTCTTCCCCAGGAGCCTTTTGTTTTTCATTGCATTGATTGCTTCTTTGGTCTCAGTCAAGCTTAGTTCTGGCATTTCTAAATCAGAGCCTAGGAGACAATATACTTCTTCTTCGGTTCGTTTCTCACCTGTTCCATTCAAAATGTCTTGAAAATATTTCATCCAACGTTCAAGCACTGTTTTGGGCTCAACAATTAGATTTCCATGGTTATCATCACACATATTAAATCGGGATCTTCTTTTCTTGAAATTCTCTCTTCTCTTCCTTCAATAGCATTTGTCCTTCAATAACATTTGTCTGCAATCCATTTGTCTGGAGGTCCTTGCTAATTCCTCCACCTTTTCCATTTTTTTTTCCTTTCCCCTTGTAGCCGTTGTGTAGTCTTCGTCTTTCGTCTTTTTGTAACATTTTTATTTTTGCTTGGTTTCTTGTATTTAACCACTTATTTATCACATTCTTCATCATCCATTTTTTTTTCTCCCTGGTTGTTTAAGTCTTACTACATTTTCCGCAGTGTTCTTGGTAACCTTTTTAATACTTCAGCGTTGTTAATTTATATTTCTTGCTATATTGACAAATAACATCTCTCAACATATTTATTAATTGCCGTATTAAATAAGCGAACTAAGTTTAATTCGATGGAATTTGATTAGAAATTTAAATAAAATTAGTTTATAGCGTGCATAGAATTAATATATTAATATAAATATATTAATGAATACTATTACATTTTCATTATATTTCAGCTCAGGCGGATGATGAAGCATTAGCACGTAAAACGACATCAGCCACTACAGCTGTTACGCCATCGGCCGTTATCGAAACCATTACATCAATATTTCAGGAGATAACGGAAATGTTTAATGGTGGACTGTCCGGAATTTTCCGCGATGGTAAAGAAGATGACGATCTCGAGGATACTAATGAAGATGATGAGGAAGAAGACGACGATGATGAGGATTTAACAGGCATTGCAACTGCCGATAATAAAAAGGAGGCTAGAAATACTAGAGTTAAAAGTAATGGAGGTATGTACATTTTTCAGAAAATATACAAAATTCCAATATTTTATTTATTAGACAGATAACAATTATTTCATTGAACATATCGACATTGGATATGAAAGTACATGGTCTCTTTCTATTGATTCAAAAGATAATTATCTTTATAAATAATCCTAATACTATAAACACTATACACTAAAAGTAGTAAAAAAAGAGAGCAGACAGAAATAAGGCAGATCAGGAATTTAAAAAAAGTACCTTTTTAAAATCGACCAAGCGTTAATTGATTTTATGTTAAATGCGTGTAAACAAGTTTAAATAAGTTTGGAGTAGAGATATTTAAGAAAATGTACGAATGGAAGTTGAAACCAGTAGATAGATAAAAAGCGTGTATGATAAATGTATAAAAGGGATTAATTGTGAGGAATGCAAAAATGAAAGGGCAAGAAATAGAAAACAAACTCCTGAAAGATTTGTATGGTCTAATTACTAGATACTATGAAAGAATATTGAAAGGAATAAAAAGCTAAATTGGATATAAACGAGGTAGAAGAGAAAGAAAGTTTAGTCTACTTTCGACCAATTCATATTCCCCTGATGTCCAGTTTCGACCGAACCATATTACTATAAAAATACCAAGTCTAGTTTCCTCTGATATAAAATATAAGAAAACTTACCTGGGCGCACTTTTATGAGTTCCAGCGCCAAAGAAATATTCAGAACCTAAAATTCTTTTCTGATTTTCTGTAGATACTAATAGTAGTTCTGGAACAATGTTTCAGCTTGTTTTAAACACAGTGTGCCTCTGGTTTTTCAGGCTAACGTTATAAAGGCAGATTTCTTAAATTGAAAAGATGAAAATTCGTACTTAAGAACAATAATCTTTTTTTCAAAGATTTTGGGCACAGATTTTGGTGCCAACGCAAACATTCCTGTTCAACACGAACATTTCTCTTAAATAATTTAGTTTGCTTTTGGTTTTGTGCCAAAAGCAAATCTGGTGCTCCACATAAATATTCTTTTAAATTAAAAGGCATTATTTTTCATCTAAATTATTATTGATCGAAACACGACCTGTATAGAATTTGGATTTCTTCAAGCATCTTCATCGAATACGTCGGTTATTATTTTCTTCTCCTCTCATATATTGATAGACATCAAACTATATTACGGGTTTATTCCACTTACCTGACCCAGAAGTACCTGACCTAACAAAGATAAAATAAAATTTTGAGAAAATATATCTTTATTACTTTACCTAAATCTTCTTTTAGTTATACGAGGGTGGTTTGACGGAAATCTAACCTAAGTAAGAAAACGCATAATTTTTGTTGTTTTCATCATTTATTTTTTCAACAGTTTCCTTTTAAGGCAATACACTTTTCAAGACGACTTTCCAACTTCCTCATTCCTACCGAAAAGTAATTTTGCTCGAGCTCTTCAAAATAGTGGGAAGTTTCAGTCATCACTTCATCGTTTGTTGCAAAACGGCGCCCTCCGACGCATTTTTTTAGGTTTTGGAACAGGAAGAAGTCGCAAGGGGCTAGATCTGGTGAATACGGTGGGTGGTCGATCAATTTTTCGCCTAATTGGTTCAATTTTGCCTGCATGACGCCCATTCTGTGAGCGGCTGCGCAAAACAAGATTTTTTTGCCAAACCAAGGCGTTTTTTCTTCAATTAGATCTCAAAACGGTCCAATAATGCTGCGTAGTAATCGCCAGTTATGGTTTTGCCTTTTGATCAAGTAATCAATAAGAATAATGCTTTCGCATCCCAAAAAACAGTCTCCATCACATTATCGGCCAAACGGGTTGTCTTTGTCTTCTCCACTGCTTTGTCTCTTCCTTCATCTCCGGCGTGTAGTAATGCACCCACGTTTCATCAACAGTGACTTATAGATAACAAAAAAATCTTTCGGATCATAAGCTTCTCCGAATCCGTCACACGTGTGCGTTTTTGGTCGATAGTGAGTAAACGTGGCACCCATCGCGACGATAGCTTTTTCATCTCCAAATGTTTGTGTATGATGGCGTGTACACGCTCAGGTGATATGTTCGTATCCTCTGCTAGCTCACGGTTTTTGATTCAACGGTTTGCCATAATCATATCATGGCTTTTGTTTACGAGTTCTGGTGTAGTGACGATATTTGAGGGTCATGCGTGGTCGCCATCATCGGATCGAAGCATCAAAATCGAAGCCTAGATTTATGTCACACCACCTTCATACTTTTCCTACCGATGTTCGATAGCTTCGATACCCTGTTTAGAGCGAGAATCGTCGAGCTCCTTAAAATAGTAATCAATCGCAGACTGCACTTCTTCATTGTTGGCAAATCTATTACGACAGAGTCATTTTTTCAAATTTGTGAACAGAAAATAATCCAAGCGGGCTAAGACTGGGGAATAGGGTGCATAAGGACGCAATTTGAACCCTATTCGGACCTAAGATAATTCGGTGCACTGTTTTACTGAAACAAAACTTTCTCAAATGCAACCGTTTTTTCTTGATTTCGTCACTTAAACGCTAGAATAAGTTTGCATAATATGATTTATTTTACTTTCTGAAGATAAGCAATAAAAATGATTCCACATGCATCCTAAAAAACTGACGCATCACGTTGCCTGCAGCCGATTCTCTCTTTTCTTTGGAACCAATTATCTTGACTGTTCCTTCGTCTCATTGTCAAACGTCAAACTTAAGCTTTATAGGATGGTACTTTATACCATAATCATTCTTTTCAAACAGCAATCTCTCAAAAAGTTCTTTTCAAAAAGTCAAATTTATTGACATCGCGGAAGTATTGTTCGCCAAATGTGGGAAAATTGAATGAATGAGTGAATGGAAATTGAGTGGATGCAGAATAAGATTGAAGGAAATATTTAGAACCAGAAGGGAGAAAAACGAGCCGCCACTACCCCCCCCCCCCCCTCCATATGGTCGCCCATACCTATAAAACTACGAATCGTTAAAAAGCGACTTGATACGATACTTATCTAATATGTAGTTGACCCCTTTCTTTGGTCAGAAAGCTGAAGGGATTATCGGTCGAAATTACACCCGCCGACTATAAGACACGACCTCAATTAGTACCACGCGTTATTTAGCGATAACAAAATATTTTTTCCCGTTATTTTTCTCAACGTTGGGAGATATGCATCGAACATGATTGGAATAGAATAAAGAAGTATTTTTGAGTATCAAATTCCATAGAAACATATAAAACAAATGTAAATATTGATTTCAGTCTTGAAGAGGATCCCGAATAAAAGGATCTAAACGTCGACGATATTGCTTAACAACTGTATTGCAACGAAAATTAATCAAGTCAAATAAGTTTCAATTAAGTTAGATTGTTGGGATTCATCATGTGCGCAGTTATAAAATTTTAATGGGAGGAGTTTATTATACTTAGTTATGTAATCAAAGATTTTAAGTTTTTAAAGAATGAGATTTAAACTTGTCCTGTTTCTGTGTACTATGAGAAAGCTAACCCCGTTTCCTGTCCTGTTCAGTTTTGGACGTAGCTTTTAAATCACCTCAAATTTCAGAGTTGTAGAAATTTGCAGCATTATTTCTATATTTGGGTAGAAGTGCGCATCACATGCGTCAATGGCTTCAAGGTTTTTCAGAAGAATCTATCCATCTTGTGTACTACAGCTCATACTCAGAATCAGATGGCAACTATTTTTGATCATCAGAATTCAAATATGGGTTTTCATATTTGTTCGATAGTTTTTTTTTTTTATTCATTTTGGTTCGATCCGAAATCAAGAACTAAATGTCAGCTATGAGATCTTCGTGAGTCTGGAAATGTGCTTCCAGCTCTGTCTTCCAATGATCAACTTGCTTTCCAGCCAAACACGAATTTACCCACAGCTCACTTCTCTTATGGATTTACCCGCAGCTCGCTCATGATTTAGCTCCTAAGTCCACATTAACTTTTTGTAATAATTTGTTTAAATTTGTCATATAATCAAAAATTGTATTCAAAACAACCATTGCCATTTTAAATTGTGGCTTTTCCATATCGGTCTGAATTTGATAAGCTTTAGCAGCAAATTCTCAACCTGAAGCTTGGAGGCTGTGAAGAGTTTGTCATACAACTTCATATAATTCTGCAAATCTTTCTATTGATGTATGTTTCTCCATCCAACGAGTCTCGAATCAAGAAATAAGCGTAGATTGAAAAATCTCTATAAAGCTCGTCTCAAACAGCTAACTATCGGAAGAAAGTAACGTTGCTTTTTATCAGACCGATGAAGCTTCGAATAGCTGGTAGTTCGCAAGAGTGAACGAATACTCAAGAGTGTACGTGTACGTAAGAGTGTAATAGACTACGGGAATGGGCGGCACAGTGCACATAAACCGCTTTGGAAAACTGTCCATTAATAATTGTTGTGTGACAAACTCTACCAATCATAACAGCAGAGCCATCATAGCCCTAACCATCCATGAAGTTGAGATTTACACCATATGAACTGAGTGTATTCGTAATAGGTGAACACAAACCTTTGGCATTAACATCTTCAACATGAATATCTCCTAGGAAGTCCTCCCGCATAACAGCTTATTCCCACAAGTGATCGACGTACCTGAGATATAGAGACATTTGTTCAGAAGATGACATATCCAATGTCTCATCATTTTTCCGTCTATGATCTCGTTATGAATATTAGGCGATGTGTACATAGCGCGATTACTATTGCTTTGATTAAAGTGCCCTTCGAGACACTCACCCCAGAGCGGACAGGAAAACAAAAAAGAGCCTTAAAATTACCATCATTATCTTCCGGTTCCAATAATCCTACATCACCCTGCTCTTCCCAGCCACGTAACAAAACAGTTTTTTTATAATAACTTCTTCTATATCTTCTGCTATTTGCTATTTTCTGGGTTCAACCAATTTACGATATAATCGCCTTGAGTGATACTGCTAAAATCTACTGCATTCCTTTCAGCGAATTTATGATATTGCGTTGAGGCAAGTGCATAGAATTTTTCCCAAGCATTTTTCCAGTTTGTAAATGGTTTTGTAACCAGAGAGTGCAGTGGTTGTTCTCACGTCTTTAGTTTCAAAGATAATGCACATTTTCCACAGTGTGACTTTTAAGGCATCAGAATATGCCAACCAAGAATGCTTTTTGAACTAACTACTTTGAAATGCCAAATTTCGTTCACTGGAAATAGGAAACTTCAAATCGTTGCATGGCATCCAAATATGTTTAAACACTTCAAATTTTTCATATATACTGCAAAACCAAAACTCGGATTTCAAGTTTCCTCACCCGTAGCAAGAGATAAATTCTCAGCACTTGGGCAAGCTTAGTGGATGGAAATGTTGGCAGATCAAGACGAGACATTTTGTCCACTTGATTGATTCGTCTTTTAGGTTTTCTGTTGTTAACAGGAAACCTAAAAGTGATTATGGGGGATTAAAATCCCCTAAACATACACCCTTACATACGGCCATGGGATTAATGCGTATTGTTTTTGCTTTTCTTATGATCAACTTTTTTAATAGTATTTTCATAGTGTTTAAGTGAATTTGTTATGCATATTTTTTTTTAATACATGGAAGCAAATTACATCAAATTAAAATACGACATAAAAACACAGTAAACAAATATTCTAAACAATCAACTAGGAAGATGAACATAATTAATACAACATAAAACATAAACATGCAATCGTCAACGGAAGATAAACATTAAAGGAAACGAGAAGAAATATATTTCAATATTCACAATAAATGGATAGTATTACTAAGGACATCTAAAACACCACTTGAAAACAACACATGGAAAATAATACATCATATTACATGAAAAATGATACAAAACTAAATCATTCAAATGCGATTATATAGAACACGAAAAATGTAGATAAAAACAACATCACACATTTTGGACTCACTCACTACAAAGGTTAAAAAAAAACTACATATTTTGGAACAAAATATAAATCTATAGTTAGATAATTTTTCTAAAAAATCCATTTGATTATTTCCAGTAATTGCCAAGAAAAAAGATGGTAAAATCAAAAGGTTAGTAACAGCAATCAAACTATTAGTAGCTGCAGCTGTCGTCTACGCTCTGATTATTCTTCTTCTCAAGATAATAGCCACAAAACTACAACTGAAATTCCTCCTGATTGCACTTATACAACTCATCATGAACAAGATCAAGTTCTACTTTGAAATCAAAAAGCTCGCACACCACGATCCGCAGAAAGTCATCTATTACGAACATGCTCAGCACAATCATCACTATGACGATGCTGAAGATCCATGGGCTGGATCCGGCGGAAATAGTAATTCAGGCGGTTGGGGATGGGGCGCACGATTATATAAAGGTCCACAAACGGGTAAAATTGAATCGACATTGAAACGCGTTGGTGAAGATTTGGCTAGTAGAACAGCACACGATATTGCTTATGCCGGCCAGAAGGATCCGATTTTGACCAGGTTATTAGAACCAAAACTTGGACAAGATTTGGGTGCAGTGTTTTAACATTTAGATTCAGAACTTAAGTATTTAAAATGAGACATTACTAAATGTAAAGATCCGTATAATTACTTTTTATTCAAGTTTCTTATAATTACGATAGACACCAAAATAAGACTGGACAGCAATTGCCAGACGAAAATCATTTTAAAGGCATGTATTAATAATGTACAAGTGCCTCGATCGATAAGGGTGAACGCAGTGCGAGATTTTAGGGCATATGAAAGTTTGTCACGCATGAGGACATTTTTTAATCCCTTGCATAGAAAACGGTAATATATAAGTTCGTCACATTGACCGTCTTAATCCGTTTAGCGCTTTTTTACGAATTTATAAACAGACAAAATGCGAGGAGATGTATAAAATGCTTTCTAAGAATCATACATATTCAATTCTGGTTTGCGTTATGTCCTTACATTTATTTAATTCTAAGCCAACAAAATATGAGTAACAACAAATGCTTTTATAAGATATGATGGGGATGATCTATAATGAAACAAATTTTTTTGTAGAACTGTTCATCTAACAGTTACTGATAGTTCCGGATGATCAGAAAGTTGGTTATTAATGTGCCTACGAATCAGAGCGTCTTCCATTAAATTACCTCAAGTTTTTTTGAATCCTTATATTTTTTTACATTTCAAAATGTTTCGAGGTACATCAGTTCGTTAAAATTTAATTGTGAGTTAAACAAAGCTCCCAAATCGTTGACGAGAGTAACTTGGTTCCTCATCTCCAAATCATCCAATTCACATAATCCAACAAAGTTAAAGAAGCATAAGGTTTTTTCAAGATCTTGTAGTTTTAAATTTATTACATTTCTCTACATATTTCATATGTCATGAGACTACGTGAAGTCCTCAAATCTGAAACAAAATGCTGGTGATAGGACAACTAGGCCCTACAGTCCTCCAATATAGTTTCGGTGTAATTGCTTGGAAAAGTGAAGAAATCAAACAAATTGGCACGAACGAAAAAGCTGCGAGTGACTTCTTAATAAATGCAATATTATTTTATGATCAAGAGCAACCTCCAAATATGTCCCTTACAAAAGAAGCACTCAAATTAGCTACTCTTTGAGGAAAGAAATCAAATATACATCCAAGAAACGCTTCCTAGTACACAAACGATAAAAAAGCGTATAAAACAAAATATGGAGAATGATTGGAAAAATAAAGCACTTCACGGACTACGGAAATATTTTATGATCAAGATTATTTTAAGTCGTTTGACTGGCTTAAAAAGGGTGATTTGCAAATACAAACAGAGAGTTTAATCACAGCAGATCACGGACAAGCACTCAGAGCAAAATATATCAAACAAGGAATATTGAGAACGAGACAAGATCAAAGATGTAGATTATGCAAGGATCGCGCTGAAACTGACACTCATATTATTTCAATATGCCCTACACTGAGTCTAAAAGAATATACTGAAAGACATAATAAGATATTTAGTAAAATTTATTTTCCGATATGCAAAGTATTATGAACGCAATATATTGGAAAAGAAGTGGTATCTACATAAACCGAAAGTAGTTACATTAGCGTAGACGGAAAAGTAACTATTCTGTATGACCACCAAATACATTCTGACCACACAATGACTGCATAAAGAGAAATTTAATTAAGTACAGTCTCGTGATAGAAATATATAGAATGTGGGGCACGAAAGTCATAATAATACGTATTGTCATCGGAGCCACTGGATTTGTGTCGGTAGAATTTGAAAGCATGGTATCATTGCTTCCTGGAGAATACTCATTCACAACGTTGCAGAAAACTTCAATTCTAGGCAGTGCATATATATGGCGGAAAGTATTAGAATGAAATAACTAAGGAA